>CANXYI010367816.1:0-10191 GCA_948208565.1 Hura crepitans | reverse complement strand
TAGGGAGTTAGGTTCTTAGGAAGGGAAAGGTGAATTAGATTAAACAGTCCAGTGACACTTCTTGCCTATTCGAATAGAATGGAAAAGGGGTGTTACAATATCTTAGTCACATTCCTAGGAGGATTCCACTCTAATAGTCAGTTGAGGCAATATGACCCAAGAAGGCTGCTTCTTCCAACTAGAACTCAGACTTGCTAAACTTGGCATACAATTGCCTCTCTCTCAATGTCTACAACACAATCTAGAGGTGTTTTTCATGTTCCTCCCAAGTTCTGGAGTACACCAGAATGTCATCAATGAATATAACCACAAATTGATCCAAGTATGGCTTGAAAATTCTATTCATCAAATCCATGAAGGCTGCCAGGGCATTAGTGAGCCCAAATGGCATCACTAAAACTCATAATGCCTGTATCTATTCCTGAAGGTAGTCTTAGGAATATCACCTTCCTTAATCCATAATTGATGGTACCTTGACCTCTAGTCTATCTTGGAAAAGACACTAGCACCCCGTAATTGATCAAAGAGGTCATCGATCCTAGGCAACAGATACTTGTTCCTAACTGTCACCTTGTTCAGTTGCCTATAATCGATACACAATCAAAGTGATCCATCCTTATTCTTCACAAATAGTACAGGAGATCCCCAAGGAGAAACACTAGGCCTGATGAAGCCTTTATCCAATAACTTCTACAATTGCACTTTCAATTCTTTCAGTTCTGCTAGGGCCATCCTATGAGGAGTAATTGATATAGGGTTCACACCAGGGTAGGTCTCAATCTCAAAGTCTAACTCACAATGTGGTGGCAATCCTAACAACTCATCTTGGAATGCATTAAGAAAATTAGACACAACTGGTATCTAATCCAAGCTAGGGGTCTGAACACTAGTATCTATTACTAAAGCTAAGAAGGCTTTACATCCCTTTCAATGAGTCTCCTAGCTGTTATAGCTGAAATCATATTATACAGGGAGTCTCTATTGCCCACAACAATCACCTCTTACTCATCTAGGGTCTAAAGACTAAACCTCATCATTTCAGAATCAATAACTGCTTAATGCTCTGACAGCAAGTCCATACCCAATAGGACATCAAACTCATGGAGGGTAGCTCTATTAGGTCTACTAGAAAGGTCTGATCATAGATGATCAGAGGACTATATTTATAGATAGTGCTCACTATCACACTCTGACCTCTAGGGTTGCTCACTTAAATATCTACATCTATGGGTTCTAGTTCAAGTCCCCTATCTCATGCTTGTGTGGTGCATATATACGAGTGTGTCAATCCAGGATCTATCAAAGCTAGTATAAAAACATCAAATAAAAGGAATGTACCAGCAATGACATCCGGAGCCTCCGGGGCACGAATGGCATACTGTCATGCCAGAGCTTTAGCCTCTGGTCTACCCTTCTGGCTAGTGGCAGGCTGGTCCTGTGTCAACTGTCTCAGAGGTTTACTAGTTGTGGCTACTATTGAGGGTTGAGTTTAGATAGCCTCTGGTTGCCTCTGAAGGCACTCCCTCTAAAAGTGATCTTGGGCTCCACAAATGAAACACTCACCTCTCTTATACTACCAACACTAGCCCCAATGCTTCCTTTAATAGCTTTCATAAGTAGGGGGTGCACTCTTAGCAGTAGATATGGGTGTACTAGAAGCCTACTGTGATGAAGGTGGTTGAGGTCTAGGAGAATACCCCTGACCAGTCCTCTATGATAGGGCTTACCTTTGTGACTGCTGGCTCGTTTATCTCTGGGACTACTGACTCAACTGAAAGTCCATTTGCCTCTTGCTGCCAACTGGAGCTGAACTAGTTTAGCCTACTGTAATTGGCCTCTTCCTCTGATACAGCTCTCTCTTCTCTTGTAGCATCTCTTCCATATCATAGGCTATTACAACCAACTTAGACAAGTCCCTGATCATCAGAGTCGAGATCTACATCTTCAACTCCACATTGAAGCCCTTCTTGAACCTCTTTCACTTCTTCTCATCATTCGGTAAGAACTCAGCTATATACCTACTCAACCGATCAAAGTCTTTCTTGTACTCTGAAATTGACCTCCTGCCTTACTTCAAATTGAAGAATTCCTATCTCTTCTTGTCTTTGTAGGAGTCAGGGATATACTGCTTCTTGAACTCCTTCAAAAAGAAGTCTTAGGTCAACTCAGTAGCTGTCTTCCTCCTTTTCAGTCTATCTCACCGATGATAAGCTTCCTCCTGTGATAGAGATGTGGAGCACTTCAAGTACTCCTCCTCAGAACACTCTAACTGCTTTAGTATTCTGGTAGTTTGTTCCAACCAATACTTGGCTTTTGTTGTATCATCCTCCCTCGAACCTAAGAAATCCATAGCCCCCAACTTCTTAACCCTCTCTAAATACGTCTTTTGTGGGGTTGGGGGGAACTAGTGGAGGTGGAGGAGCAACAACAATTGGAATTGGAGCTAGTGGTAGTGGTGCTGGTGCTGCAGTGTGTCTCAACAAATCTACAATCTACTACAGCAATGCGGGTGAGGCCTGTGCCTCAGGCTCAAGCTAAGGCAAAGGTGGCAGCTGATGGGTTACATCACTTTGCTCTAGAGTAGCTGCACTAACTTCTGGTCCATATATAGTGGTAGGGGTGTGACTAGCCATCTTTTCCCCTCACTCAAGTGTGGTCCACTCACTCATCGTGTGTAATTGTACCAAATATAATTATTAGCATTAGACAGTGTAGTTTGACTCACAGCCTAGACTCATGCACTCATGTATAAGATGCCTAGGAATGCCTAAACCTGCTTTGATACCACTAAATGTAACACCCACTACCCATTCTTATGGAAAATAGGCAAGGTGTGCTACTTCTCGCTGAGGTCGCCCATCCTTAGATTTCCCTAAAGGCCTTTCATTTAACTTCTATCCAAGTTTAACCAACTTTGACTTAACTACTCATTATGCCCTTCTAATTATTTATCCTCTTATTACTACCTAGTTCAGTCAATTAAAACCTTAGTTTAAGACTATCAGAAATTTACAGATTATTGGGCAGCATAACGGCTATCCGAATAATGAATCCCAAATTAACTTGTAGAAAAGAACACTTCTAAACACATTTCCCACCACTTTTTCTTCCTAGACCCTTCTAGTCCTCCAGATCACAACCAACATTACGCAACATACAAAGCACAGAACACAGAGTCTCAGACCCACCAGTACACAGTCATATACAAGCAGATTAATACTAACAAGCAAAACTGTACACATACATGAGTTCTCATATATCGGGTTAGTTTACAACCTATAACCCACTCTAGTCTAATATACATGAGTGCACTCTATATTAACTCAACAAAAAAGCAAAAATACCAATAGACTCGATAGCAGCTACACTGGAGATATTTGACACTCATCATCACTTACTCTACTACCTATACATCGGAACACCAACATGCTGAGTATAAAACTCAGTGGTGGAATAGATCAAATAGAATATGTCATAACATGCACCTATGCAACATGCAATATTCAATACACATTACCATCACCCTACTTCTACAAAATCTAGTTTCTTATTAAGTTCAGTAGACTTATTATCCTTCAATCTAGTTTATTATAATATAGGCCCATGACATATAGGCAACTCTTTAAAACACCGAATAGGAGGAACTATCCTGTGCAGTGGCCCACATTTTAGACCTAAGTAGCTGCACCTACCTCGCCCGACAATAGGGATCAGTTCATTGACGTCCCAATACCAAACTAGCAGATATTAAGGATTAGTCCGTAGACCTCCCAAATATCTATAAATCACATCAACAATAATCATAGGTGGATAGTAGGGATCAGCCCCGTAGGACCTCCCAATATCCACTAATAGACAAACGGGTAGTAGGTATCAGCCTAGGTGGACCTCCTAATACCCTACAATTCACATCCCTTATGTTTTCCTTGGGCCAATCAAATCAAAAGAGCTGAAGACTCGACCTAAGACTCACTCCTCGAGTCTTGAAAGATGAGAAGCAAGCTAAAGGAATCTAGGGCCACTACTATTTGATTAGCCTAGGAGGAGCGAGTTAGGCACTATATGGTAGGAGTCGTGTAACACCCTCTATCCATTTCTACCTAATACAGGCAAGGTGTGCTACTTCCCACAAAGGTCACTCATCCTTAGATTCGCCCACGGGCCTTTCGTTCAACTTTTACCCAAGTTTGACCAACTTTGACCAAACATGCCCTTATTCCATTCTAATTATTCGTCCCCTTATTACTACTTATCTTAGTCTGTTAAAACTCCAATTTGACCTTACCAGATAATTTCAAAAAATTGAATAGCATAATAGCTACTCGGGTACCC
Source organism: Hura crepitans (assembly GCA_948208565.1). Classification (NCBI taxonomy): domain Eukaryota; kingdom Viridiplantae; phylum Streptophyta; class Magnoliopsida; order Malpighiales; family Euphorbiaceae; genus Hura; species Hura crepitans. Next base: position 5,859 of record CANXYI010367816.1, on the reverse strand, counting down.
TAACCCAAATTACCTTGCAGAAAAGAACACTTATAATTTAATTCCTCCATATACCCCACATCTAGACCCTTCTGGCCCTTCAGATCACAATAGTCATCAACAACATATGCAACTCATATTAACTTTAACCTATTCCACATACCTATGGTGTGAGAGTACCCTTTTGTCCACCCCTTTTATGCTTATTCTCTCAGTTTTCCTCACTTGGATGATCAAACCCAAAACATACGCAAATCTCACCTTAGAAAAATTCCCAAAAATAATCTAGAGCTCCAAATGAAAATCTAAAACTATAGGAATTCTTAGCATACTCTAATCTACCTATACCAAAAAATAAAAAGTGAGGTTGGACTACTTTCACACTAAATTATCACTATTCACCCAAGTGATAAATCTTCCAATTTAAGCTCCTTTTCTCAATTTTCTTTGTAGAATTGGAATCTATGGATGATGGAGGTTTGATTTCATACAATTTGTGTGAGGTTTGGAGGAGAGAGGAGAGAGAAAACAAAGAAATTGGTGGGGGAACAATGGTGGGTGGGATCAGCTTCTTGATGTTTTTAAGGTTAAAGATGAATGTTGGAACATGTGAGGATATCTACATGAGTAACCCCTTAAATATAGAGGCTTGGTTGCTTAAAATCATGACACATGGCAATCTAATGGCCAGAATTCATTTTATATCACTTTTAGCTTCATAAATTCATAGAAAATTCTCTGGGCCTCCAAAAATTCTCATTTTAGTTTTCAAAATCCTCGATTAGTGTAACTAAGGCCCATATAAAATTTCAAGTCAAAATTCATCAGTTGACTTTTTAACATTATTCACCTGCCAAAATAAAATATTCATAAAATATATCTATTGACCTTAGAAAATTATAATTCCTCCTCCACCATACTCAATGGAATTTTTGAGGTTAAGGGTGTGGTATTTTCGAGTCTGCTGGGTATATCCCAAGGCTATCCCGGCACAAACTCATTTTATCTCTTTATACCCTAATTCTTAACCTAAAATTATTTATTGGTTCTGCTAAAACTTTAAATTCATTCATTTTCCCTATTTTTAGGCCCATTATATTTTTATGATGAATACACTAGTCATTGGACTCGTAATGATACCCTGCACTATAGGGAACATCACTCGAACCCAGAAGGTACTGTTTATAAGACCTTGACTTATGGGCATTACAATTCTTCCCCTCTTAAGAAATTTTGTCCTAAAAAATTACCTAAGTTAAAGAGGTGATGATACTGCATTCGCATCTACTCCTCACTTTCCCATGTCACCTCTATTGTGTTGTGGTGTCTCCATAACACCTTCACTAATGGAATCGTTTTATTCATCAACTGTTTCACTTCCTTTGCTAAGATCTGCATTGGTTCTTCATTGTACATCAAGTCTGGCTATACTTGTATTTCTTCAGCAACTATCACATGTGAGGGATCTAACCGATACCACCTTAACATAAATACATGAAAGACATCATGTATCTACTAGAAATTAGGTGGCAAGCAAGTCGATAAGCCAAAGGACCCACTTGTTCAGTAATCTCATAGGGTCTGATGAATCTTGGACTAAGCTTTCCTTTCTTACCAAATCGGAGTATTTTCTTCCATGGCGATACTTTTAGGAACATGTGTTCACCAACTTCATATTCAATGTCCTATCTCTTTAAGTCTGCATAAGACTTTTACTTATCCGATGTTGTTTTCAATCTTTCTCTGATAACCTTAATTTTCTCCTCAACATCCCAAATCAAATTAGATCTGATTCTACTTTCTCCCACTTCACTCCAATAGAGAGGAGTTTTGCATTGGTGACTATACAAGGCTTCATATAGTGCTATACCCAAGCTAGCCTGATGGCTATTATTGTACGCAAATTTTGCTAATGCCAAATACTGGTCTGAATTACCTTTAAAATCGATGGCGTAGCTTCGTAGCATATCTTCTAACACTTGTATCACTCTCTCCGATTGACCATCGATCTAAGGATGGAATGCAGTACTATATGTCAATCGGTTACACAAAGTTTCCTATAACTTCTTCTAAAACCTGGAAGTGAATCTCGGGTCTCAGTATGAGACTATGGCTATTGCCACTCCATGTAACCTCATAATCTCATTACTATACAATCTGGTGAACTTTTACAAAGAGTAATCCACCCACAAAGGTATAAAGTGGGCTATTTTTGTCAGCCAATCATCACCCAAATAGCATCGCACTTATTCCTCGTCAAAGGCAATCCCATGACAAAATCCATAGTGATCTTCTCCTGTTTTTATTCTGGAATTACAATCAGGTGTAGCAATCTAAAAGGAACCTGGTGTTCTGCTTTCACCTACTGACATGTCAAATAACGAGCCACGTACTCAGCTACCTTACACTTCATCCCTGGCCACTAATACTGAGGCTTCAACTCGAGGTACATCTTTATACTTCCTGGATACATAGAGTATGGATCTTCAAAAGCTTTTTTCAAAATCTACAGTCTCAATTCATCCACATCAGGCACATATAGCCTATTTTGATAGTATAGGCTTCCATTATCACTCAACTCAAAGCCTATAGCCTTCCCTTCTTTGATTTTACTCACAGTCTATACTAAATAAGTATCTCTTAACTGAGCCTCTTTCACTTGCTAACTAAAATCAGCCTTGACTTGCAATTCAACTAACACAACACCTTCTGTTGTGTACTTTACTCGAGCATATATCAATCTCAGTGTAGAAACTACATTCACCTTTCTAGAATGGTAGTCAATCAAGCAGTCATAGTCCTTGATTAACTCTATCCATCATCATTGTCTTAAATTCAACTCCTTTTATGCAGGCAAATACCTTAAGCTCTTATGGTCTGTGTAGATGTAACATTTCTCTCTATACAGATAATGTCTCCACACTTTCAAAGCAAAGACAATTGCGGCAAAGCTCTAAATCATGTGTGGGATAATTTCTCTCATGAGTCTTTAACTGCCTAGAGGCATAAGCAATCACATTTCCTTCCTGTATTAACACACAACCAAGTCCATTGTGTGAAGCAACATGGTAGATCACACACTTCTGACCCTGTTCTAGCTAAGTCAAGATAGGAGCTTCTGTCAGCATTCGCTTCAATCTATCAAAACTAGCTTGGCACTTATCATCCCACCCAAACTTCATATCTTTTCTTATCAATCTTGTTAATGGAGCAGCAATCATCGAGAAACCTTTTATGAACCTCCGATAATAACTTACCAATCCTAGGAAACTCTGTATCTCAGTCACGTTCCTAAGAGGATTCCACTCCAACATTACTGTCATCTTACTTAGGTCCACCCTGATACCTTTAGGTAAGGCAATATGACCTACTTCTTCTAATAAAAACTCACAATTGCTTAACTTGGTGTATAATTACTTCTTTCTTAAAGTCTATAGCATAATATGGAGGTGTTGTTCATGTTCATCCCGAGTTCTAGAATACACCAAGATGTCGTCAATGAATACCACTATGAACTGATCCAAGTATGGCTTGAAAATTCTATTCATTAAGTCCATGAAGGCTGTCGACGTATTAGTGAGCCTAAATGGCATCACTAAGAACTCATGATGCCCATAACGTGTCTTAAAAGCTGTCTTAGGGATATCATCTTCCTTAATCTGCAATTGATGGTACCTTGACCTCAAGTCTATTAGCACCCCGTAACTGATAAAAAAGGTCATCAATTCTAGGCAATGGATGCTTGTTCTTAACTATCACCTTATTCAGTTGCCAATAATCGATACACAATCGGAGTGACTCGTCCTTCTTCTTCACAAATAATATAGGAGCTCCCCAAGGAGAAACACTAGGCCTAACAATACCTCTATCTAACAACTCCTGCAACTACACTTTTAATTCTTTCAGTTTTACTATAGCCATCCTATAAGGAGTAATTGATATAGGGTTTACACAGGGGTAGGTCTCAATTTCAAAATCTAACTCCCGATGTGGTGGTAATCCTGGCAACTCATTTGAGAACGCATCAAGATAATTAGACACAACCGGTATCTGATCCAAGCTAGGGGTCTAAACACTAGTATCTACCATTGAGGCTAAGAAGGCTTCACATCCCTTTCGAATGAGTCTCCTGGCTATTATAACTGAAATCACATTATATAGGGAGTCTCTATCACCCATAACAATCACTTCTTACCCATCTGGGGTCTAAAGAATCAAACTTTTCTTCTCATAATCAATAACTGCTCGGTGCTGTAATAGCTAGTCCATACCCAGTATGATGTCAAACTCATAGAAAGGTAACTCTATTAGATCCACTATGAAGGTCTGATCATAAATCATTAGGGGACAGTGTTTATATACAGTGCTTACTATCACACTCTAACCTTTTGGGTTGCTCACTTATATATCAACATATATAGGTTCTGGTTCAAGTCTCTATCTCGTGCTTGTGTGGCACGTATGTATGAGTGTGTCAATCCAGGATTTATCAAAGCTAGTACAGAAATATCAAATAAAAGAAAAGTATAAGCTATGATGTCTAGAGCCTCCCCTTCCTCTCGGGCACGAATGGCATACAGTCATGTTAGAGCTCTAACTTTTGGTCTACCACTTTGGCTAGTGGTAGGCTAGTCCTATCTCATCTATCTTAGAGGTCTTCCAGCTATGGTTGCTACTGAGGCTTGAGTCTAAATAGCCTCAGCTTGCCTCTGAGGGCACTCCTTCTAAAAGTGATCTCAGTCTCCATAATTGAAGCACTCACCTCTATTGTACTACTAACACTAGCCCTAATGCTTCCTCTAGTAGCTTCCATAAGTAGGAGGTGAACTTTTAGCAGTGGATATAGGTGACTAGAAGGCTACTGGGATAAAGGTGGTTAAGGTCTAGGAGGATACCCCTGACCCGTCCACTATGAAGGGGCTTATCTCTATGATAGCTAGCTTGACTACCTCTAGGACTACTGACTCTGCTGAAAGTCCCTCTACCTTTTGCTCCCACTTAGAGCTAAACTAGTCTGGCCTCTTCCTTTAATACAACTCTCTCTTCTCTTGCAGCATCTCTTCCATATCATAGGCTACTGCTACTAACTTAGAGAAATCTCTGATCTTCAGAGTCGAGATCTATATCCTCAACTCCACATTGAGGCCCTTGTAAAACCTCTTGCACTTCTCTTTATTATTCAGAAGGGATTCCACTGCATATCTACTCAAGTGATTAAAATCTTTCTCATACTCAGAAACTGATCTCCTGCATTGTTTATATCAAAGAACTCTTGTCTTCTCTTGTCTCGTTAAGAATCAGGAATATACAACTTCTTAAACTCTTTCAAAAAGAATTCCTAGGTTAAATCTATAGCTACTCTCCTCTTTTTTAGTCTGTCCCACCAATGATAAGCCTCTTCTTGCAACAAAGATGTGGATCACTTCAAGTACTCCTCTTCTGAGCACTCCAACTGCTCCAATATTTGGGCGGTCCTCTCTAACCAGTACTCTGCTTTTGCTGCATCATCCTCCCTTGAACCCAAAAAATCCACAGCCCCCATCTTCTTAACCCTCTCTAAATATGTCTTTTGCAATACTAGGGGAACTAGTGGAGGTAGAAGAGGTGCAATTAGAACTAGAGCTGGTGGTGCTGGTGCTAGTGTTGTAGTGTGTCTCAACAAATCTACAATCTGTGGTAGCAATGCAAGTGAGGCATATGCCTGAGGCTGAGGTGGTGGCTGATGGGTAGTATCACTTGGCTCTAGAGTGGCTGCACTCACTTTTGGTCCATGTATAGTAGTAGGTGCATGACTAGCCACCTCTTCCCCTCTCTTAGGTGGGGTCTGCTCACTCATCATGTATAACTGTACCAAATATAATCATTAGCACTAGACAGTGT
>CANXYI010367730.1:0-15388 GCA_948208565.1 Hura crepitans | reverse complement strand
TTTCCATAATGAATCAGGAAGGTTAGGAATGAACTACTAGTTTTTAAATATAATAAATATGTTTGATCTATTTATTTGTGGCCTTAAATAATTGTATTTTACATGTTACTATCCTAAATTAATGTAATAAGTCACCAAAATAAACAAATCTACAACCTAATGTCTAAATGCATAAAATACTAAAATGAGTAACCCAATACATAAAATAATGAAAAAGAATGCTAAATTACTAACTCTAATATATCAAATAAGGTAGTAGATATGACACTATGAAATATTTAAGGGTAAAGAGACCATCAATTTAGCATTAAAAATCATATGGATATACCCCCTCATTGGGTATTAATATATATAAAAGAAGCTATGTTTAATGTATCAACACAAAAATTAAAACCCCATGCAATAATGGGATCCTAAATAATTTACAAGCAATCACAAATTAAACACAGATATAATAATCAATAGTCTCTAAGATATAAATATCAATAAGAAATTATAAGACATTGAAAAATAGTATATCTTAAGCTCATAAGTAATAAATGCATGTGATTAAACCTTAAAAGTTTACTAGCACACATGTCATAAGAAAACAATATTATAAAATGCAAATGAAATAAATATCTAAGTAAAGAATAAAAGTCACAAAGAATAACTAAAAAATTAATCATACAAAAAGTCCAAATTACAAGATAAATCACAGTAATATTCAATCTCACAATGGGCATACAAATAGTATAAAATAAATAGGTGTCTATTATGTCTCTTTTAAAATGTGAGTGCTAACCTAAAAAGTAAATTCCAAGGAATGTATAGAAATGATAAAAAAAAGGAGTATGAATAAAAATAAGGCAAAAACATAGCTTAAAAAGATTAAGAGTTGAAAGCAATAGAATTGCAATCTATCTAAAATTACTGTTAAATGTTAAACCTATAAATAATTGTTAAAATTCATAAGAAGTTGTAAAAAAGTAGAACTTCAAGTCATAACTTAAAATTATAAAAATATATCTTAAAAATTACAAGTAGATCTATTAAATAAAAACAAAATACAAATTATAAGTAGAAGTACATATTTAGGAATCAATAAGCCATCATAAGAGTAAACAAAATTAAAGGAAAAGAATGAGAAGTAAACTAGAAAATAGAAGCATATGTCAAAACATGTTAGGGATAATATCCAAAAATAATAATATCCCTCCATCACCAACTGATAAATAAATAAGACTAAAATACAAAAAACAGTTAATAAAATTAATAAATAATAACGATAAGATGATTCCTAATAAATAAGACTTAGGAGACTAGAAGGAACATATAAAACTCAAAGATATAAAAATGTAATAAGTTTTATACATTGAAAAAAAATGAATCATAGATCATGTATAAAATTTGGAAGACTCAAAGTAGAAAACTAAAAATAAAAAATTAATAAAGAGAAGGTAGGAATAATCAACAAAATAAAGACAGTCAGAAAATAGACCAAGGAGAACTAATTAAACATCAAAGGTTAATTCATAAATAGAAGTGGAAAGTCACCTATAAGTCTAGTAGATTTAAAGGTCAAATGAAACAATATGTTTGAATCAAAGAGAGAAAGCCATTTAAAGTATGGATATTAAGCTTAAAATGTTTTGTAAAAAAACATATATAGCATCAAATCTCATCTAATTAAATAGTAGTTCATAAGAAACATTTAGCTATATCCAAAATTTGTAGATTACTATAGAAATATCATAACTTGCAAATCAAAATCAGAATAAATGAGTAGAAAACTAAAGAAATAAGAGCTTAGAAATGATAAATTCTTGAAAAAAAAAATCTCAAATATGGATGAAGATAAGAAGAAATGTGTGTTACCCAAATAAAACTTTAAATCTGAAGTTCTTCTCTTTAAAATACATTTTCCTCTCTTCAACAAAAGGCAATAGAACTGAATTAGCAATAAGGAATAAAAAAAAGGGAAATAATCAAAAACTAAATGAAAAAAGTAGCTAAAAAATGAGAAGCAAACATGTGCCTAGGAAAGTAAGTTTTAGGTATCCTTAGAAAACCAATAAGAAATCTAAAACGAAAGTATTTAAAGTAGTAAATCTCAAAATTATTGGTTGAATAATAATCTTGAATCAACCATAATAAGCTTATAGGTATCAAAGTAAAATAAAGAAATAAAGTTATGGATGTGACACCCTTTACCTAGTCCAATCGTAGGCCGGTCGCCATACCTGACTAAGGTGTACTCACATAACATGTTATCTTACCTCAACTTATACTTCAATGTTATTTAAAACATTTTATCGAGGATGAAAACACATACTAAAATGGGTTTCCAAAAAATTTCAAACTGAGTTACATATTCAAAAATAGGAATTCTCATGCCAAAATTTTAGCAACATAATGACTATACTAGGCATTATCCAAAATTTTAAATAGTAACCTGTAAGCAAGAAAGACATTTTTGTAGATTTTTTTCATTCATTCCATAACTCCATGATCCTTTTGATGGCTCAAAACATCATCACAACATAACACAGTCTTAACCTTAGAAAGAGACATCAGTCATGCATACATCAATTTAAAAGCATTTTGAAATACTATTATAAATCCATTTGCAAATTACAAAATATGACATGCTATGGCTTAGACCCAAGACTAATAACATCCAACATAAGAGTGAATTTACTATTTTATATACATCTCATAACTAAATTACAGCATCAAAATATACCGAAAGAAAGATTCTTCTCTTGCTGATCTGGTTGTCCCAAGGCTTGGGCTCAGTTGTTCTCCTTACTTACACATCACAAACAAAATGATGTGCTAAGCAAATTTATTAGTGATGTAATTGAAATAACTATTACATGTAACCATATATGCATATCCATTTTAATAATGTTTATTGGCTTCAAGCACAATTAAAATAATTATAACATAATTCATTCTATATATGTGTACACTAGTTAATATGAAAGAATTAACATGCTCAATAGCATCATGATATTCCAACACTTCATATTACATTTATATACCAATCATAAACATAAATAATGCAAACATTATTTTCTCATCAAAACATCATTTACATAGTTTAAATTATATAGTATGTGTAAAAGCTCAAGTTTATTTTAATTAAGTGTATATGATTATTTTTATACTGTCTATATTAATGAGAATATAAAAAATTTTGATAGTGGGATCATCATGTGCAGTGGCCCCGTAGAACTAGAACGGCTACTGCACTAGTGTAGACCTATGTAATGGCCTCATGGGACATAAATAGTTGTTGCACCTGCATAGGAATCCAAAATCATCAAGATAGGTTTTTGGGTCAAACTGTGAGTGTAATGCCTACGATCTGAAGCTCTGTGAATAGTGCCATAAGGCTCGAGATGTGCACCGAGGTTGTTAGGCCCCTTGTACATGGATCGAGGCAATGGCACTAGCCATGAAACTTTAAAGGGCTCTAAAATGATGAAAAAGGCAAAATAAAAAATTTAGCAAAACCAATAATTTAAATTAAGCAATAAGGAATGTATCTAGGTAATAACAAAATTTTAAGTCGGGACTGACCCGAAAAGGTGCCTAGATGGACCCAAAAATAGTAGACCCTACAGCTCAAAAATTCCACTAAGTCCATCGGTGAAAGAATTTTTGAAATTGGAGGTCTTTTGCAAATTTTCAAAATTTTCAAGTTTGGCATGCAAATCGAGGTAGTTCAAAACTATCCTATTAATGGAATCTAGCCATGAAAATTTACGGGGAGCTAGAGGGAATTAAAATAGGAATTTTAAAATAAATGGCATAATTTTATGAGGTTTGAGCTAATTTTTATGAATTTTCAAAGTTTCTCAAAAAACTAGGATAATTCGGGAATGTTCGGGACCACTTATGACATGGCAAGGTGGGCCCCCATAGTGCCAAATGGCATTGGGGCTAAGGACAAGTGGAAATCCACTTGTTTGAGTTAAAGCCATTTATTTCCCCTTTCTAACCTACTACCGACGCCACACCTCCACCAAAATCACCATAACTTTCACCTCCAACCACCATTTAAGCTAATTCTAGTCCTTAAAAATCCACTTATATGTCAAGCATCACTAGAAATAAGAAGCATGTAAAAACCAGTAGCCAATTGTGAGATAAAATTCAAAGAAGGAGACACATTCCAAATTATCTAGAATAGGGAGAATAAGGTGAGTTTTGAGCAATTCCTCCCTTTACCTCCTTCTTTTTGGCTGCTAAATTATGCTAGGAGGTACCTAAGACTTGTGTATAATTGTATTTAAGGCATTGGTGGCCATTGGAGGCCAAATTGGAGCTCACGAAGGGGAGGGGAGACTACCGTAGTAAGCTATCTAGTGGGTGCACTTGAGGAATTTTTAACTTTACTTTTAAGGTATATGGACTTCAACCTTTTTCTCATGATTTTAAGAGTATGGGGTTAGTTTATATTCTCTTGGAGAGGCTAGAAAATTAGAATTGACAGTGATTACATCCTTGAAATGCTAATTTTCTTAAGTCTTTGCTAGAATATAGCTTGTTATTATGAGTAAGTGTGTGGTCTCCTTCATTTACTTACTAGAATTATTGCTATTCATGGTGAGTTATTTGACACTCTTGCTACCTATGTTGAATTGGGATGGTAATTGGTATGTTAGGGGTGAGAAAAAGGTGAATTTGGGCAAAGAAAATGCTATGGAATATGTTCTTATATGTGTACCCGTGAGCTATTTGAGGCAAGTTTGACCAAATGTTGTGTCTGCCTTGGTGAATTAGGTTCACTTGAGGTGTGTTTGTGTGTAATTGGGTTTATGGCATGTAAAAATAAGCAATTAGGTGTAAGGAATGGAAATTTGGCTTATCTTCTTAAAGTCTCTGAGATAATTTGTATAATGGTTGATTAGTGATTTAACCTTGCTAATGGTATTAAGTATATTATTGTAGCTTGCTATTATATTAAATATGGTTAGGGAATTAGTCAAATATAAAGTGTAGGATTACAATGATTTACATATAAAGTTAAGCCTTGAAAAGAGTAAGGAAAGCATTAAGTTAAACTAAAAAACCTAGTATGAAGTAATGACATAAAAGAGAATTTTAAGTATGCATTTGAAAAGCTAGTAATGGAACCTATAATTAGCCATATGTAGAGATTATGATGTTTTTACTGGGGATAAGAGTGGTTAGTGGAGTCACCACCTAACCTCTACACCAGGATCTCTGATCTTCTGTACCAGAAAGGTTCAAAAATTTAGATCTTATTTATGCTCTAATAATATGTTATCTATGTATATCGTAATGTTTATCAATCCCTTATCAATCAAGCATGTATCATTCTTAATTTAAATTGTACCTCTTTTTCAAGTAAGAAAGTAAATTGCAATATTTACAAAATATAATACATATATGTTCATCTAGAAAACGGGTCATTCATCACTTGTTAATTAACGTGACAACTACCCGTAATTCCATAGGAATTGGCGGTAATTGCCTAACTCCCATTCTAGGAGATTGGCCTTTATTGAAATACATTTAGTGATTGTGACTTTTGATTAAGGAAATACAAATCCATTTTATTAGGAAACACTAGTTAATTATATATAAAATAGTTTGATATGGAAGTTAGGTTTTAGCATGCAAAACGAGTTATTTACTAACTATTACAAACCCAAAGTAAATAATAGAGCGTAAATAATACAAAATTAAGGAGATAAATTATAACACTAAAATGGACTCACTTCTACATCGCCTGGTCCATGCAAACATTAGGGAGGTCTATTCTTAGTTTGTGCGAACTATCTCCAAGGAAAGGTTAAGTCCGTCCTATCTTTCAATCTAATAAGGGAACTCAATTGATAACTCAAAGAACAATAAAGGGAAATGAGGTTAGGTTAAGGTTATATGAGCATAGGCACATGATGAACATAATATGAACATATCTATAACAAGTTAATTGAGGGCTATCGATTATACAAATAAAGCATACTCTGAAGAGCTGTCATACAATTCATCATGTATAAGTCCATACAAATGTATAGCCCTTGTGATAGGGAGTCTATGCGAACTACCTTTCAGTCTCATACACATAATCACATGCTTTCAATATTAACATATGAATATATTAATTCACATCAATCAACTATCATATAGCAAAGTGCCTTGAAATATAAGATCATGCTTACTAGATGTAAGCCCATGTGGACCAGTTTGCCATATTCACATCAAAGGGAGAAGGTCGAGTGAACTAACCTATCATGCTTATGCCTAAAGGAACTAAGTCCATGCAGACCTAATTACTCATATGATCAAATTCATGTGATGATCATTATTATCATGCAACATACTTAACATTGGCTATAAGAATCAATTCTACATCCTATGTATCACTACGATTGCCTACTCATCATGAATAAAAGTGGGGATAATAAAGTACCACATCACTTATACATCAATTTTAGAGATCATAGGCCTACAAGATATCAAGAAACCTTTAATAGACCTTAGACATTACCTAAACAAGAAGTCTCTTCAAACAATAGCACAAAAGTCTCAAGGTTTAGGTGAAATGATTTGAGTTGCTCCTCCTTCAAGCTCCTGAATGCTTTCTTCCATTTTAAGGTGTATTTTCAATTGTAATTTTTTTAGCCTTTTTTTCTTTTATTGATGTAGAGAAGTATTTATACTTAGTCTTTTTAGGTTTTCCTATTATCATCCAGAAAGGAGTCTAAATCCTTAAAGGATTCTGGCTTCTGGATAGAATAGGTAGAATTCTTCTTCTAGAGTGTTTTTTCCATTGATACATTTGTGTGGACTTATCTATACTATTCCATGCAGACTAGGCTTTTTGGCATGCTGGTCTATAGGCTTCGTGGGTAGGATCTTAGCCTTTTCAAGTAGTTAGTCCGTGCGGACATTATTTAGTAGGTCCGTGAGGACCTACCTCTTGATAACTTTATGCTATGCTTGAGAGTTTGTCTCTGGCTATCATCATAGGTTAAGGGTAAGGTGTCTACAGTTGCCCCCACTTTAATGTGTGCTGTGTATCAATAGTACATATCAAAGTATCTACGTTAGGGATACTCACTTTTAGCTTCTTCTACTCATGCTATTATTGAGTAGGCTTCAATGTTGAATGTGGATTAGCTTATGATGCATGAACTTGAAATGATAGATTAGCTTATGAGGCTAAACCCTGAATGATAGATTGGCTTATGAGGCTAAACCCTAAGATGATGGATTAAACTTGCCATTGATCTAGGATTAGAGAATAGAACTCGATGTTGATTCAAACATAGTGGATTGAACTCAAGGTTGATTCGTAATTGTGGATGGAGCTTGTGGTTAATCCAAGTTTATGGATAGAACTTTAAGTCAATCTTGCAAAAAGGAAATGAAATTTTAGTTAAGTTGTGAAGAGAATAAGTTTGGCCTTTGAGAGGAGTTCTCCCTCTTTTCTTTCTTTTGAATTTCTTGTAGTCAAAGGTCCGTGCTAAATTTGTTAGTCATGGTCCGTATGGACTTTATTGATCATGGTCCATGTGGACTAATCGTTTAGAGGTCTGTGCAAACCTCTCATGTCAGAACTATAACTGTCTCTGTTCCCCCTGATTTCTCATTTGTGTCCTTTCTAGTCTCTTTCTCTGTAATTTTTCTCTCCACCAGATGACTCTCCAATGGCTTCTTATGTGGGAAGTGCTTCCCCATCATCTTCTTCCAATGGTAAGGAAATGCTAACCATGATCCTCTTTCTAGTGGGAACCAGATCAGTGCCTTCTTCGCTTCCACTAAAGGACATTTCCAAGCCAACTTTGATAGGCTTTATACTATCCTTCACTATCAATTGGCCTCAGAGTGCTGCTCTAGTGAATAGGGTGGCATTTGGTGACCTGCTCCAGTGAATGGGGTGGCATTTGGTGACTCTAAAGTGTATCCTTAGGTATGTTTTCCATCTCCTGTGTATCCCCTGACAATTTGATCAAGTTTCCTTATGTTTTCATGCTATAGAATTTTTCTGGTTCAATAAGTCCGTGCAGACTAAATAGGCTAGGGCATAATAGGTTCATGCAGACTTAGATCATTAGAACAGTTGGTTCATGCAAACTAAAATTCTAACTTTGCTTCTAGAACTTGTTATGTGATCATTCTAGATACTATGTCTTTTAAAGTCCATGTGGACTTGTTATTGACTTCTTTTCATCCATGAAAACTTGTGTTTGACTCTATTTTTAGTTCGTGCAGACTTTCGTGTGTCTATGAGTAAGGTCCATATGGACTAGTCTTCCCTGCATTCCTTAGTTCGTGTAGACCTTCGTTCAAAATTGTAGTCTGTGCAGACTCTTATTGACTTCTACTTTGTTTGTTATGTAGACACACCTTAAGTGTGGGGGCACCTAGTTTAGACCCTAATAGTAGTATTTCACCATGCCGATGGTGGTAAAGAATAGGGTTCGATTGATCGGCTTTCAAACCTTCTTAGATCACCTCATGAGCAAGGATTTCTACCATGATCTGTAGGCCTTGATGTCACTATTAGATAGGTGGATGGACACCACCTACACTTTCCATCTATCTTTAGGTGAGATGACAATCACACCCTTTAATTGGGCCTTTATCACTGAGGCTCTTTGCACAGGCCACGTGATTGCCTTCGATACCTGCTACCATCACCCATCCTTGAAGCTATAGGAGGTAAAGGAACTGTTAGGTTTCATCCCTCAAGACTAAGCTGGAAGTATTCACTGCACGGACCTACAGGAGAGATGGGGAGAGGAGTCTTCCATAAGTTAACTAGAGGTAGACCAGTATACCCGCTACTTTGTCCTGTGTTTGATGGGTACCACTCTGTTTGCCAACACTAATAGTACTGTGAGTTAGAGCTTCCTTCTAATCTTAAAAGAGGTTGACAAGATAGGCAATTGGAACTGGTGTTGTTCTTCTTTGGGGTGGATGTTCTAGAGTCTGGATATGGCCATGCGAACTAAGAAGAGCCATCGCTTTATTTAAGGCTTTATATTAGGCAACTTGGTAAGTAACTCCTTTTTATTTGTTCGCTTTTCTTTAGAACTTCTTTATGACCTTGTTTCTTATTATTTTAGGTGTGAGCTTATGAGCTCCATTCATTGCCTTGCCTTTGTGAGCTGGATATGCCTTATCACTATGTAGTGATGGATAAATGGGTACAACTTACTTCTGGCCCATGGAATGCGGCCTCTCTGATGTAGCACTAGCAATACCTCAACTCATGGGTTTAGATCGACGTGAGTATTTCCTGCATATCAAGTCAAAAAATTTGTTACCCGTTTATTCACATTTAATTAATATTTACTTATGCAAATTGATTTGGTTTGGTGGGTCTTTCTATTGATGAACTACCTCCTCCCCTATGCTTCATCTGAGGCTTGTCCTTTTGCCACCTTCTACTGATCACCCTAGAGGCATACTACTAGTTTTTAGGAGAACGAATGGTGAGCTAGCATTTGAGGCCTGATGTTCTCCTCATTCCCCTAAAGCCCCCTAACTCAATGCTATTTGGGAGGTATATTGATTACCTAGATTGCATGCAAGGCATGATTGTGGGAATTCCAAGGGCTATATTGGTGGAGGATAGCACTGAGGGTTATGCTTCTTGGTACTCTCATAGGTACCATATATGTCGCGACCTTCTCCACCTCAGGTGAGTTTTTTAATCCTTGTCTCCCCTCTTTTTTTTTGTAACATTTTCTGATGTTTATATGTGATATTGTAGCCTACTATTGTCTCTAGGGCTAGCCCATCCTTCTTGAGGAAGCATCTGAGAACTACTTCTAGCTCTTTAGGCTTTCAATTTTCACCTCCCCCTACTTACGGTGGAGTTTCAATTTCATCTGTCGATCTGACCTCTTTGCCTAATGAGGTGATAGGGACCTTGATGGATGTCTTAGAGCTAAGCTACATGCACTATGGCATTGACAAGGGGCCATCTTCTACTAGACTCTATATAGAAGAGAGTTGGCCGATGGCATTTAAGCTTGAGAACACCATGCTGGTAAGGTTATTTGGCTCGCCACTTGCATTATATGGGTCTTTTGTTGCATTTGCCTTATGTTTCTTTCCTCTAATTAGATTAAGAAGCCTCTTGTGGAGAGGACCGCCCGAGTAGTAGAGGCACTTAGGAGGGCCACAATTGATGAGACCTGGGTGCTTGCTGTAAGTAAACTTCCTGTCATAGTTAATTTGGTGCATGTCATGTACGTTATGCATGTCATGCATGCTATATGTGTATGTTACATGTGTATGTTATAGTGATCCTTCACTCTTCCTATAGAATGAGTTATCGAGGGGGTGGCAGCTTTACACGAGGCCTGGAGGAAAGTGAGAGCTTATAAGGTGGCCAAAAAGCTTGTAATCTCTTCTAAGGATGAAGATGCAGAGGAAGAGGATAACTTTGAGGAATAGGCTAGGAGGCATCCTCTCTTTCTCTCTCTTTTTTTTTTTTTTAGATTTGGTTGCAAGAGAAGCTAAAATTGCTCATTCCTCCACCCAAAAAACTTCAGGCAAAGTATGGCTCATTCCATCATTGTGAGAGGAAGCTTATAATCAAGTGTGACTCCTTTGACCAATGGCTCTGATGGCTTGACATGGCTATCATAATGCAATGGAGATTTCCTTAGTGGAAAATCAGCCATTTTACTCTCTCTTGCCACACCGATTGTGTTCTCTTGATTGGGTTAGGACATGTTACCTTTTACATCCCCTCACACATCTTACGGCAGTTTGGTCTGGTGCAAAGGATACCTACTGAGCTTCTAGGATTCTATGGTGGCCTTTTGACTCGTCACTTCTTACATGCTTTCCCTGACTTATGGCAACAATGCACTATCCTGAGGGATGTGCCTAATTATACAATCAATGTTGTTAATATAGATAAATATTACAACATATGGATCTTAAGTAATGCTAAAGACAATAGATCATTAGTGCTGAAAAGGAAGAATGAGGACAATGTTCTTAGTTCTGAAAAGAAATAGTGTATATAGAATTTAGTTACTTGTATGGCCCCTTCCTCAATGGGAATTTACATATGAATGATTAGGACCAAAGCATTTTTATCATTAACTGTATTTAAGACTAAGCCCCTTACTCTTAGTGAATGTATTAATTTCTATTGTTAGTACTGTCATTACCAATCAGCCTTAAAAAAAGGTTTTCTTGATTGGACATTTTCTCTCTAATCCCCTAACTTTTACATGAAGAGCCTCATTTGGTTTTCACCTCACTGGGGTGTTTTAACTTTTGCCAAAATGGCCTTATTCAGGTTTTCAGTTTAGAGGACTTTTTTTTAATAGAACTACTTCGTTAGCCTATCTGTATTGATTGGTTCTAAGAATTCATTACTCTCTAAATCTGAGATCTTGATGCCCCTGTACTTGAGCCCCTTCTTAACCATATAAGGACCTTCCCAATTGGGTTTGAATTTTCCCCTAGGATCTGATAGTAGCAGTCTGATCTATTTGAGCACCAGATCACCTTTTTATATTGTTCTAGGCTTTATTTCTTATTGTAATCTCTTGCAATTCTCTTCTGGTACAATTGCATGTGATAGAGATCTTTAAGTCATTTTTCATCAATTAACGCTAACTACTTATATTTGCTCCTAGCCCATTCTGCTTCAGGTATGTTTGCTTCTAATACCACCCTTAATGAAGGTATTTCAACCTTGATTATCAGTACTGCCTCTATTCCATGCACCAGTGAATAAGGCGTAGCCTGCGTAGATGTCTTGAAAGTTGTTTTGTATCCCCACAATGCAAATGGTAGCATATCTACCCAAAATTTTCTTGTCATTTTTTTTAGTAGCCTCTATCTCTCCATTAGCTTGAGGTCGATATAAAGAAGACTTATGATGTTGAATTTTGTACTTCTATAGAAGTTATCTAGTTTCTCCCTGAAATTATATCCCATTGTCTAAGATGATATGTTGCGGCAACTCATACCTACAGATAATATTTCTTTCAATAAATTTTCCCATCTATCTTACCTCCAATTTATTGAAAGACTACTTCAACCCACTTCATGAAGTAATCCACTACTACCACTATGAACTTATGCCCTCTGGCAGCTGACGACCTTATTTCTCTAATTGTATCGATTCCTTATGTTGAAAATAGCCATGGAGATGACAAACTAGTTAGGTCATTAGGTGGCAAATGATTGAAAGAAATCCATCCACTTCATCATTTTGGACACAACTGGGTCCATGTAAGCCTCATAAATCCCTACAACATGGAATCCATTAAAAGGTTGATCGGCGATAGCTAGAGTGGAGACAACATGATCGACTTTAGCTTTTATGGTAACGATGTTGCCTTTATATAGGAACTTAATCATTTGATACAGAGTTGAGGGGACTCTTCCTAGTTTATAGAACTAAGGCCTTTCTAATATGACAAAGAAGGTAGCAGGTATGTCAATAACTGTGAACTCTACTTCATCAACGATTGGTCTCACCTGCACCTTGACTATAAAAGACCCTTCGGCTTGTCTTTTAGTGTCGTCATAGGCTTTTATAGTGATACTAAAGGGTAATAAGTCCACTTTCTTGATTCCCTAACTAGCTAGGATCTTGGCAAGGCAAACACAAAGGGAGGAGCTATCATCCACCATTGCACAACCTGTTTTCTTCCCATTCACTTCGGCTTTGAAAAGAGGGGTCTATTGTGATCCCTTCCTTTTAAAGGTAAATTGGTGTCTAAAAATGTAATGAGGCCCATATTGCCTATTTTCATCACTTCTACAAGCTCATCTGGTGTGGTAGTTGTAGAAATAACAACTTGACCTAAGGCTTTAACCACCTTTTGCCTATGGTCTTTGGATGACATCAACAAATCCCAGATGCTAATGTTAGCTTGAGTCTTCTTAAGCTACTTTAGCACCTCTTCATGCTTATCTATTTTGAACTTAGGTTCTTTTTCTAGTAGGATCTGATCATTCTTCTCTACTATTTCTACCATTTCTCCCTCAACCAGTATTAGCTCTTTGGAATCCTCATCAGAAGATTTATCCTAAAAGTTCTTGCTCTCTTTAGCCTCACAGTCACTCTCACTATCCCAAAAACTAGTAATTAGGATTGATTCACTCACCTTGACTCTTACTTCTATAGCTAGGTCAAACCCATAGATTTCCCTAAGCACATACTCTTTGGGTAATCTGGATTTAAGGAGGCATGTGGTGTGATGTTTTGTTAATGGGTTTGTTGAAGTTTTCAGATCATGGATCTATTTTGAATCAATGAGATCTTGGACGACTCTCCTAAAGAGTTTGCAGTTGTCTATAAGGTGTTTGGTTCTCTGATGATAAGCATAATATTGATCATGCCTATGATTAGGGGGTAATGGATCATTAAAGGGCTAGTGTGGAAGTTGTTATAGCTTCCCTTCTTTAGTGAGCTTCTTCAAACACCATGACAAGGATTTACCCATATTTGAGTACCTACGGCTTTGAATTGCATATACCTCGGCAGTTTTAGTGGAATTGCCAGCATTTCCACTTGCAAAAGTAGATTATTGTTTGACCTTTTAAAACCCTTATTATGATATCTGGCTTCAAGGTCAATAGCATAATCTTTCAACTTCTCCCAGGTAGTAATGCCTTAGTAGTAAGCATGCTGTTCATATAACTGTTGGCATTTCTGATGAACATTTTGATTTGGTCGATATCTTTAGGCTTATTTCTCATCTTTAAGATCTTTTCCCTCCACCTCTAGAGACAGTTAGAAAAGCTCTCATTAGTCTTTAGCTTAATCAGCTCCAGATCTTTCAAAGTAATCTCAACGCTAGCATTATTGGCATATTGCTTGTTAAATGCTCTTTCCAACTCATTCTAGTCCTCTTTGATCCTTCTTTCTTGATAGTTGTACCAATTAAGAGCCTGGCCTATAAGAGACATGCTAAACAGGCTCACAATTTGCTCTTCTATTAGATGGGTGGCTTTCATGGCTACTGCATACTATTTTAGGTGAGTACGAGGATCTGAAGTTTTGTTAAACTTACTCAAATTAGGCATCATGAACTTATGAGGCATAGTGTGATTGAGCCTTAGACTGATATCATCTAGGTCTATATCTCTACCCCCAGTTACCAATCTGGACATGGCCTCTATCTTTTTGTTTAACTTCTTTAGCTAATCATTTTCAAGTGCCTTAGGAGGGGGTACCCTATTGTAAGCCTTTATTACCTGTGGTATCTCATCATCAAATAACTGGTCATCCTTAGGCTCCCCTGCTATCTCTTTCCCCTTATTGGTGCCAAAACTCTACCTTACCTCTTATAGATTCTGCACATAGGACAAAGCATTAATAACTATTGCCATCATTCTCCTTTCTATCTCAGTCATTACTTCTATGAATATAGCCTTTGTCATGTACTTGTTAGAAGACATGGTTCCTCACTTAGGTTGTACAGGTGTTTTCATACTAATCCTACTAAGGCACTTGCCTACTCTCTTCCACTGAGCAGAAAGTGAAGGATTAATAGTGGCTGAATAAGAAAAGAGGGTTAAATGTGATACATGTACAGTATAAGATGTGAGATGTGAATGATGCATGATATGCAAATGTATGTCCATGATGCAGTAAAGACAAACACATACAATAGTCCTTCCAACCTTATTACTCCCATAATCATGGTTTTAGTCATTCTCCCTAGGTGGGCTTGCCTAAACATCATTGGGGGATACATAGGTTCGAACATGGGCTTGATTAGGCCTAATAACCTCTTGTATTTAAAGTGCAAGCAAGAATGGTGACCTTAAGACATTTATATCTTATTTGATGTGAAATTAGGGTAGGCCTATCCCAGACAAAAAGGCATAATGGGCTTGCCCCCACTTCAATTAAGGTTAAATGTAATTAGGTCCATATAGCAATCATAAATGTAATCGCACACACTTAGGGTCATTCAACCTAGGGGAAGTTGCTAAGCTTAACTACATGGGCTTATGGTTTTGGTCAAAAGGCTTATCAACTCCCACAAGCAGAGGTCCCTTCAAATGGGTGGTCTTTCCAGTCAAGGATAATAACGATCGATTAGTTCACCTTTCCATATACTCGAGGGTACAAGGCTTATGAGTGATGGATATGCTAGCACTTCTCCATTCTTGAATGAAAAATAGAGTCAAGGTTCACAATACCATCCAGGGTAAAAGGGACATAGTTTATAAAAAGTGTAATGCATGAGACCGATAAAAATTAGAATTTTTGGATGACATATTATTTGGGCACTTTCAGATTAAAATTTCTCATTCTCAGTAGAGTCACCACTATAGCGATTATAATGTTTTTACCAGGGATGAGAATGGTTAGTAGAGTCTCCACTTGGCCTCTACATTAGGACCTCTGATCTTCTATACTAGAAAG
>CANXYI010367505.1:0-15818 GCA_948208565.1 Hura crepitans | reverse complement strand
CTGTTAGTTCATTATTCTTCTATTTGTTAGAGGTTTTCATTGCTACGATCTTTTGGGGGGTGTGGTTTATGGTACATGAATTATTTGTGATACTGAATTTTGCTTTTTTTTTCCTTTTGTTAATTTTTCTAAATTTTTCTCTCCATTTAATCCTACTGTGTTGGGAGGCTGTGCTAGTAGTAATCTAAGGGTTAATTCCTATGTTTGCGGGTATTTGTGATTCTTTGCTTATTACCTATCAAAAATTATTTTTTTCGAATTTCCCTTTTTTAAAGAAATTAAATCTTTATCTCTGATTTTATTCTTCTTTTCTTCAAAATTTCAACTCTATTTTGTTTTCTTTTGCAAGGATTTTTTTTATTCTCTTTTGTTTTTGACAAACTTTATTCATTCCTTTTTTTTGATTTTGTTTTTTTATTTTTATGTCGGTCCAATGATGATTAAGGGCTATATGAAATTTGCTATTTTGAGTCCACTTGGGGTATTCTATCATTTTTCTGAGGTGTTAGCAGCATTAGTTGTTTAGACATTATGGGTGTTTGATGTGTTGGTGGCTTCTGGATTTTATACTTTCAACCATATACCAGTTGAAAGATTAGCCTATGACTATTACACTATCTTTGTATCCTATTACCAGATGGTGTAATTAGTTGCCCTATCAAATACTTTATTAATAGTCTTAATCATGCAATTGATAGTTACCTATTTTTAGAAATAGGGTGAATCCCTAAGTAACTCTTAATATGCAATATGTATGAATGTAGATCCTGAGGCCCCCCTAGTTATTTTTTTATATTTGCTTGCCTTCTTTATTAACAACACAAACACAATTTAGAAACTATAGGGATCATTACTTATCATCCTTATATCTTATAAGAAATCAATTTTGACTTTTATAAATAACATAAGGATTAGCTTCTGAACAACAAATCGCAAATCATATTTATAGCTGACTTCTTTTAATATGTTAAAATCATTACTGACTTTAAGATATTAAAGAGAAAATCAATCATATTATTGATATGTTACCTTGTTTTGAGCTTTTATTTGTTGTTTGATGATATGGAGTTTTTGGCCTTCTTGCTTTATAATGCCTTTCCTTTCTGCTTATCTTTTTTGCTTCTTTCTTAATGTTCCCTCTTTGCTCTTCTTTCTTTGTTTTTTTCTTTTTGTCCCCCTTTAATGCACCCCAACTAGTATTTATATAACCATTCCTCTACAGTGTTTTGCTTTACTATTGCACTAGCCCCCTCATTTTGTCTACCTACTGCAGGTGAGATATTTTCCTGCAAACTGTTCTGGACTGTTGGATTGTTGTAGTGTTGCTACTGGTTGGATTTAGGTTATAGCTATTATGGGCCAGGCCTGGGCTTATAGTGGTTGTGAGCTGAGTTTGCTGCTGGGTATATTAAGCTGAGCTTGGGGCTGCAGTGGTTATGAGTTGGGTTAGTTGCTGGGATATTAGGCTATTGCAAACTGTCGAACTTAATAGACTGTTAGGCTTGGGCTTTTTGAGCCTAGCAGTCTACTCTTCTTTCCCCTCTCTTTTTTTATTTTTTTAGTATTGTAATTAAAATTCTTGTAATATCCTTTAATTCATTAATTTTTGTAATTAATTAAAGTTTTTATGTTGTAATTTATTTAAATTTTCTTTTATATATTGTAATTAATTATTGTTATTTTTACTTAATTTTGTAATTTTATTGTATTTAGTTATTATTCTTTACCTAAAATTTTGTAATTGATATTGCGCATCATTGGTTCTTAATTTTACTAATAATTTAAACATGTTTAAATAAAGAAACTCATATGACCAATTATTCCATTTACATGCAACAATGAAAATTGGACAATGCAACGAGATTAAATGATTACTAAAAATATCAAATAATACATTTGTAGATCTTATAAAAGTAATAATACTAACTATCTCTATGAGAATCCTTTCATAAGTAATTTCTTTCACAAATAATAATTATAAGGTGTATTAATCATTCATCTTTTAATGGAAGATTTCAACTTAAATGGTTACTAAGTAGTACAATCTATAAATCCTATACAATCAATAACAATAATAGCATCATTATCATCCTAGGACTCCTTTATAAGTGAGTAGCACATAACCACTCACCTTCAATTAATTTCCATTTTGGGATATACTTATTAAGGTCGGATGAAAATGGGTATCTACACAAGTCAACATAACACCTCACATCAATGACTTTTTTACCTAATTAATGGTAGTTTTCTAATAAAATGGTGTTGATTTTCCTTAATAAAAGTCATAATAAAAAGGTATTTTAACAAAGGCCAATTTTTTAGAGATAGAATTTAGGCAGTTGCTGCCAATTCCTATAGAATTATGGGTAATAGTTAGGTCATTTTGTTGATAATGAATAACCCATTTTATGAATGTATATTTTGTTTTATATGTTATATATGATTTCAATTATAGTAATTTACTTTTTCCTTATGTGTAAAGGTGACATGGATAATTTTTATTATTTTTAGTTGCTTACGTGATATAGGATTGATAAATATTGGAATGTAAAAGAGGTATATTGTTAAGATATAAATGAAATCTGATTTTGAACCCTTTCCTGTCTAAGATTAATAGGTCCTATTGTAGAGCCAAGTGGCGACTCTAACATAACTACCTTGTCCCTCTATAGTGGCGACTCCACTAAGGATTGAGAATTGAATCCAAAAGTGCCCAAATAATATACCTTTTAATATTCTAACTTCTATTAGTCCCATGTATGTCTTATTCCATAAACTGTCCTTTTTACCCTATATGGTATTACAAACTGTGAACTATTTTTCTCTTAAATTCGGGAAATTACTAACATATCCATCATTTACAAGCCTTATACTTTTAGGTATATCAAATGGTGAACTAACTAGTAGTAACTACCTTTGATTAGGAAAACCCGTTAGAAGGGACCCTTGCTTATGGGAACTTTAATCCTTTTTTACTAAACCACTAAACCCATGTAGTTAAACGTAGCAACTTTCTCTAGGTCATATAACCTTAAGTGTATATGATTGCCTTCTGAATATGTTATGGGCCTATTACATTTAGGCTCATTTGAAGTGGGGCCATGCCTTTTTATCTAGAGTGGGCCTAGCCTAATTTCACTTTTAATAAGATTTAAATGTTACAACCCATTGCTTTTGCAATATGAGAGGTTAATAGGCTTGGTCTAACCTGAATTCAAACTTACGCATCCCCTGTTAATGCTTGGGTAAACTCATCTAGGAAAGAGATGCTTGACCATATGTGTAGGAGTAATAAGGTTAGAAGGTTTATTGCCATATTTGTATATGAAATCATGTATACCATGCATCTTGCATTATGCATCATATTGTATATATGTATATGCATTACAATTAACACCATGTTTTCATAGCCAATATCCCTTTTTCACTACTCAGTGGAAGTGAGTTGGTAAATGCCTCATTAGAATGGAAAACACGCCAATATATTTACCTAAGAAAGCCATCATGTTTAGAGAAAAGTATGTGACAAAGGTCATATTAACTGAGATACTCCAAGATATGGAGAGAAGAATGTTACTGTCCTCACCAATGCACTATCCTAGGAAGATAAGGGTCAGTCTTTTACCATAAAAAGTCATGCAAAAGAAGTGGTTGAAGACCTTAATGACCAGCTGTTTGATGAAGACATTCTTTTAGGTGATGAGTTACAATTAGGTCCTACCTCCTAAAACACTTCAAAAGGAACTTATTAAAAAGTTAACTAAAAGCTTTAAAGTATTGAGTCGATTGATCACTATGGCAAAGACTTGGATCACAAAGAGATCAGTTTAAGGCATGATCATTCTATGCCTCACACATTAAAGATGCCATACTTGAGCAAGTTCAATGGCATGATAGACCAAAAACACACTTAAAGTAGTATGCTATAGTTATGCAATCAATAAAGCTTACTAAAGATTGGATTGTTAGCTTGTTCAATATATCACTCATTAAACAAGCACTAAACTAGTACTACAACTAAAAAAATATAGTCAAAGATAATTGGATGGAGTTAGCCCCTACTTTCAATAAGTATATTCCAATAATGCTAGTGTAAAAGTTACCTTAAAAGATCTTGAACTGGTTTGACAAAAGCCCACTAAATTTTTCTCTGATTACTTAGATAGGTAGAGATTTAAAGTTTTGAAAATGAGGAATAGCCAGATGACATTAACAAGATTAAAATGTTCATCTGAAATGTAAATAGTTACATGAATAATAGGCACACTGCTAAAGGCATCACTACTTAGAAATAGTTGAAATACATAATGATTAACTTAGAGAAAATCTATCAAGACAAAAGGGTTTAAACATTCTAGCAATTTTGGCTAAACAACAACAATAATAAATAGTGGTATTTTAACCAAAATCACTGATATTGATGCTATTGAAAGGAAACTTTTCTTTAACTTAAGTTATGGTGTCTTAAGAAGTTGGTAAATAAGGGTAAGCTCCAACCCATTTAACCTCTATATTTAAATAGGCCCTTACTATTTAATCATCACCATGATCAATATTGCACTTACTGTCTAAAAATGGGTCACATAACATATAACTGCAAGGCTCTCTAACATGCCATTCAAAATTTGATTGATATGAAATAGGTTCCAAACCTTGAGAATGGGTCTAACCCCTTGCCTAAGTATAATAAAACTACATGCATTCTTAAATCTAGGCTTTTCGAGGAATATGTCTTAATGGATATATACAAGTTGAGTGAGGTGGTAAGCTTAGTTTTGTTATACTTACTAATAATTTTTGGGATAGTCAAAATGAGAGTGAGTTTGTATAGCATAAAACCATTAGCTTTTAGGATGGTTCCTCTAATTCAGAACCCAAAGAGGGTAAGAGAGGAGAGATTCAGGTTGAGGGAGAAATGGTGGAAAATGTTAAAGAGAATGATTGGCTCATACTTGGTAAATAAACTGAGCTTAAAGAACCTAAAGAAGCTAAAGATGAAGGAATCTTAAAGCAACTTAAAAAGAATTAAGCTCACATCAGCATTTAGGATCTATTTATGTCATTTGAATCATATAGGCAGAAAGTTATTGAATCCTTAAAAAAATTTTTGGTTTCCATTACCATTAACCAGGATGAACTTGTTAAAGTCATGAAAACTAGTAAGAAAGGAGTCATCTCTTTCTCTAGTGCAAATCTTCCCATAGAAAGGCGACACAATAATCGGCCTTTTTTCATTAATGCCGAAGTAAATCAAAAGAAATTTGTATGCATAATCGTGGATGATGGATCTTCTTTATATATTTGCCCACTCAAAATCCTAGCTAGCTTAGGGATTAAAAAAGAAGATTTACAACCTTTTAGCATCATTGTTAGAGCATATGATGACACTAAATGACAAACTAAAGGACTATTTATTACTAATGGTCCAAGTAGGGCCTATTATTGCCAAAGTTAACTTTACCATTATAGATATCCCAACAACCTTCTTGGTTTTACTTGGTAGATGTGGTTTCACAAGCTTAGTGGAGTTCTTTTTATGCTCTATTAAATGATAAAGTTTCCATTCGAAAAGGAAGTTGTAATTATTAAGGTAAAAATCGATCATGTTATTTTCGCCTTAGCCATAATGAATCAACCATTTACTAGCTTCCCTTGAGCTAACATGTATAAAGATTGAATGGATTCTAAGGTCTCCCAAATCAAAAAGAAAATGAACTTCTTATCAAAGGTAGGTTTGGGTAGATACTCATAAGGGAATTTAGAGCTGCTATAAGTGAAAGGCAAAAAGACACAAAAGGACTTAGCTTTTAACTAGATGTGGAAACCACCAAGATGAATGGTATTAGGTTGGAAAATTAATTTGTCAAATAGGGAAAAACCAAATATGCTGGGACCCTCGAGCTAACTATGATAGAAGGTAAATGCAAGTTGGGGTTTGAGATTTTCGCTAATGTTATCCACTAGGAATCTAAAGACTCGAAGCACGTCACTCAGTGGGTGAAAGAGATCTTTCTAATGTTCAAATAAGTATTGTTAAAGAAATCTATCCCATTATAACCAAGAATATGCCTGATATAGGTTCTATAGTGTCTTATTATTTTTATGATGAACTCTATTTGTTTAATCTTTTTGATGTTAAGAATCTTTTTAGTTATAAAGTGGCCAGTGAATTTGCTTATTTATGTGTGATGTTTTTCATAATGTTAGCATGTATTTTAATCATCATTACATGAGAATTTTTGACATTAATTACATCAAAACTAACCTATTTAATCTTGGCGCAAATAAGCAACCTAAAAATATATTAATTTCCTATGATACTACTATCGAAAAAAGAGAAGAATTTGAGAGATTGTCTAAAAAATGTGAAAAGATATTTGCTTGGGGTTATGATGGCATGTTGGAAATTGATCAAGAGTAGCCAAACATCCTATCCCAACATACAAAGATGTGCTTATCATATGCCAAATGCTAGGAATGATGAGACTAGAATAGGCTAAAAAGTTCAAAGAAGAGACCACTAGGTTACCAGAATTCAAAATCATAGAAAAAATCGTCTATCCCACTTAGTTAGCCAACATAATTTTAATTTCAAAGAAGGATGAGGGAATTAGAATATGTGTCAATTATTGAGACTTGAACAAGGCTTGTCCAAAGGATGATTTCCCTCTATCTCATATAGATGTGCTAAATGAGTTCAACATCAAGCTTAATCCAAAGAAATGCATATTAGAACTTACTTCTAGCAAACTACTAGGATTTGTTGTTAACAAAAACAAAATCAAGGTAGACCAAGATAAAGTCAAAGGTATAATAGAAATGCTGGCCTTTAAAATACAAAAAGGAAGTCCAAGGAGTCTTAGGAAGATTGCAGTACATCAGTAGTTTCATAGCGAAGCTCACATCCATATGTGAACTAATCTTCAAAATCCTTAAAAGGAATCAATCATGTGAATAGAATAATAATTATCAGAAAGCATTTGATGGCATCAAATAATATTTAACCAATCCACTAATTCTCAGACCTTTTATACCTGAAAGTGTGATGATTCTTTATCTTACTATCAAAGAAAGATTTATTAGAGCCATAATCATACAAGTTAGTGAATTTCAAGTTGAATATGATGTTTATTGCTTAAGTAAGAAGTTAATTCTTTACAAGCAAAAGTACATTGAAGTTGAGAAAATCTATCTAGGAGTAATATGGGTTTCCAAAAAGCTGCAGCATTATTTCTAATCATATAAAGTTAAAGCAATAACAAAGTAAGACCTGCTACTTTACCTTCAAATAATGCCCTATCTAATTGGAAAAAGGGGAAAGTGGATCCTTGCACTTTAAGGTTTGACATTTCCCACATCACTAGGAAAACTATCAAACATAGAGCAGTTACAGTGTTCTTGGCTTAACAACCAATAGATAGTAATGATATCAAGTTTGAATTCCCATATGAATAATTTGGCATAATTTTCTAGGAGGGATAAAAAATGTACTTTAGTGAAGCTATTAACTAGAAAGGAGTAAGTGCAGACGTCCTACTAATCACTCTTAAAGGTAAGTACAGATGTCCTACTAATCATTCTTAAAGGTAAACAAATGTTCCTAAAAAAGAAGTTGGAGTTCTTAGTGACTAATAACATTACAAAATATGAAGCATTTATTTATGGTTTAGCATCAGTATACAAGTTAGGAAAAAAATTATAAATGTGCATGGAGATTCTATACTAGTAATTCAATAGCAAATAAGAACTGTGAAGTCAAAGATGATAGCCTCATGCGCTATGTCAGGATAGTGATAGATTTGGTAGAAGGATTCAATAGATGGACTTTCCACCATATTCCTCGAGAACAAAATCTGGTAGTTGATACCTTAGAGGTGTTAATTTCAGTAGTTGAATATTCAAAGAAAACACTAATGAAGACTATGCATTTCACCAAGTCTAAATATCCAGTTTACACAGGTGTACTCGGAAGGGTAGAAATGGGAATAGAGGATGGATTGCCTAAGTTTTATGATATTTAGAAGTGCTTAGAGAAAAAAGAATATCTTGAAGATGATTTTGAATAAGGCAAGAAAGCACTGTGCAAGTAGCCAACTCAGTTCATTGCCTTTCAATGAGTGTTATAGGAAAGGCATCATGATTGCATTCAACTCAAATGCATCATAGTGCAGAAAGGTGATGGCTAAAGCTCACAAAGAAGTATCTGGACCACATATGAATGCAAAAAATTTGGCTAGAAAAATCTTAAGGCTAAGGTACTACTGGCTAACAATGGATACTGATTGCAGTGAGTTCATAAAGAAATACCATAAGTGCCAAATATACAATAATTTGAACCACTTACCACCATTAGAACTTACGAGTTTATCATCATGGGGCCATTCTCAACTTCAGGCATTGATACCATTAGAGAGATATGGCCATTTATAGTTAGGGGCCATAGGCATATTGACTCCTTTTGGAAAAAGGTTGAAGTTAAATCTTCAAATAAATTGGCTATCTATAGATACGGGTTGCCATATCACATAGTTTCAAATAATAGGGTATAATTCCAATGCAAAATTAAGTAATTGCTAAAAAAGTACAGGACAAGGCATTACAAATCCTCTCTTCATAAACTGCAGCAGTAGATATAGCCAATAAGAATGTAAAGAAAATACTATAAAAATGATGTCACCTACAAGGATTGAGCAAAAATGTTGCATTTGGCACTTTAAGGCTATAGAATAATAGCCAGGAGTTCAACAGGAACAATGTCATATTCATTAGTATAAGGAATGGAAGTGGTATTTCAAGTAGAGATAGAATTTCCATTTTTAAAGGTGGTACTCAAGGCAAAAATTCTAGAAATTGAATGGGTTTGCACAAGATATGAACAGTTAGTGCTGATCTATGAGAAATAAATGAAAGCTTGTATTACATACAACTTTACCAAAAGATAATGGCTAGGGCATATAATAGGAAGGTTAGGCCAAGTACAATTAGGAAAGGTGATTTGGTACTAAAAAAAGGTCAAACCATTATTAATGAATCCTAGAGGCAAGTTTAAACCCAAAAGTGAACGCCTATAATTGGTTAAGAAGCTACTGAAACATTGTAATGTCAACCTATCTAATTTGAAAGACAATGAGTTCTCTGAACCGATGAACTTGGATAGCTTAAAAAGTACTTCTACTAATTAAAGAAAGAAAATAAAGAAAAGTGTGTTAAGTCAAAAACTAGAAAAGGGTGGCTTAAGCAAAAATTAGGATGCCTCGATGAGGTGAAAACTTAGAAATAGGAACTTTATGTAAAAGTTAAGGGACATGAGAGAAAACATTCAACCTAGAAAACATGCAAAGGCTGGTTGATAATAGTAGTATTACTAAAGACAATTAATGTATTTGCTAAGATTAAATGAGATATATTTTAATGCCAAAAATGCTTTTTGATAATCATTATTTTACAAATTACTTTCTAGTGAGAAACATTATATAAGTAAATAAATTCTAAGTTTTACACAAGTCTTTTTTTAGATGTAAATGATGTAGCTTCACATTTTCTCTTTAATGTAAATGTCCTGTTATCCCTCATAGAACTTGTAATCCAACTGTTGTAATCTTCATCTATATTTGTATCATTCATCTTCGAATTTAGCATATCCTTTAACACATATGATGAGTTAAAGTTCGACTTAGAAAGCTCAATGATTTAGATGAAACTCTCAGCCAAACAACCTTTGGGTATGATAAATGTGAAATATGGCATGTCTTAATCCGATCAATAGGACACAACTAGCATGACAAGATAAAGTGAAATAAGAAATCTTCCACTATGGATACATCCACCTAATTTCAAGAGTAGTGGTACCTCTGAGCCATAACATCCAATCATCCCTAATGGTAAATTTCCTTTCCACTTACTTAGAATAGTGATGATTTGGTAGATAACAAGTCCATAACTTATTTAGAGAATTTGAAAATAGTTTGAGCTTCTCTTTCAACCATATATGAAAAAATAAAAATATAAAAAGATGATATAGAAAAGAAAGTCGTTAGGTTAGAAAATCCATATGTGGGCTATCTAAGCAAAAGTCAGGCAAACTTGTTAGTGTGAAAACCCTCCCTCATAGGTGTATTTGGAAAAAATCAAGGCAAAATTGTTCACTAAGAAGAAAACCCAAAAGGCTTATCTTGGCAAAAATTAGGACAAAAATAAAAATAAAGAACATATATGTAAAAGAAGAGGACATCCCTATATAAGTTTAGAATTTCATGCCTTAAAAATATTCAAACCTTAGACAATTTTGGTAACAATCAAGTAGAATGGATTTCCTCCTAACTAGATCCCTTACAAACTAAAAGTGACTTATAATCACATTAGGCATCTTTATGGGTCACCATTAGATAGTTGCCTAGAATGCATAAAAGCATACATCTATTGCTTTTAGATAATGGTGATAATGCCAAATGGCTAGTAAACTCTAAAACATATTCTAGAGAAATGGGTTATGTGCTAGAGATAAGCATTTAGGCCATAGAAGGAGATATGCCTAAAGCACACATTATATCTAGTGGATATTGATCTTTATAAGTAGTAAAGATGGTAGGAGTATCAATGGAAATATCAAGATTTATTATGGCAGCAAATTCCTCCAGTGTGAGGGCAATTTCTTAATTGTTGAAGTTAAAGACATGGAAAACTAGATCTAGTAATACATGATAGATGTTAAGAAATTATGGTTTATTCACACTTTCAACAAGAATTTGATAGTAGAAAAAGGAGCAAGAGTAGAAGAATCCCAAATAGACTAGAATTGAGAATCTAAGAAAATAAAGAGGCAAAGGTAGAACTCATGATGAACCATACACAAATAAGCCAAAAAAGGAGCTATATATAAGCTTAAAGCAAGTAAATGCTATCTATGCATGGATTAGAGAGCCAAAGACATGCTAAGAGGTATGCATGGAGCTACTCTTCATCATGTCAATGACAACATCAATGTCTACCCAAACTTCACACATTTGTCTGAGCAGACCTCCTAAGATAGTGTAGCATCATAGCCTAATTCTAAGGTAGTTTGTACGGGCCTCGCTCTAAGACTTTAAGATAACAATTCTAGTTAACCTTAAGCCTCTCTTAAACAACTTGACTAGGAAGACTGTTATTGTACAAGATCTTTTAAAGCATCTTTTTATACTCGCTCTAAAACTTTAAGATGACAACTCCGGTTAACTCTAAGTTTTTGTTGAGCAACTTAGCTAGGAAGACTAATGTTTTACAACATCATTTAAAGCATCTTTGTATACGCACTATAGAACTTCAAGATGGCAACTCCAGTTAACCCTATGCCTCTCTTAAACAACTTGACTAGGAAGACATATTGTAAAATTTCTTCTCAATATATCTTTGTATATAGAGAAAACCTGATCGAGGATCTAATTACTTACATTTTGTTTAAAGCATTTTAATATGTTGTCATAGCAAATATGTTCAATATGTAAAGAGCAATAAATGTATTTACAAGTTCAAAATTCCAAAAATTGTTCAAATGTAACAATTATCCAAAAAACATTATATACAATTACATAAAAGGACTAAGCAATGGTAAGGGTTGGCTTCATTCTTCTCTTTCACTTGGAGTGTTCTCATTAAAAGTTTTCACCTCTTTTTAATTTACTGTCATCAGCTCTTTACCTTTCTCATCAAGATATACAACTGAGCTGTTCGCCTAACTAACTCATTT
The DNA here is from genome assembly GCA_948208565.1 of Hura crepitans. Lineage (NCBI taxonomy): Eukaryota > Viridiplantae > Streptophyta > Magnoliopsida > Malpighiales > Euphorbiaceae > Hura > Hura crepitans. Next base: position 4,093 of record CANXYI010367505.1, on the reverse strand, counting down.
TATAATGACAAGGGATCAACACATTAGTAAACATCTTACATATCATACATACATCCACTTATGCTATTGGCATAAATATAAAAGGAAACTTATCGAGAGAGTGCACGTTCCATCAATCATGGTCTAATAGAGTGCTTTAACCACCTAAGCTATCTTATCAATAGGAGCCCTTATTGCTTGTACAAGCATACCATGTCAAAATGCAATTAAGCAAGAAGGTATTTCAAAAGTTAAAGTTTAGAAACTACCAGAGTGGTATCAACTAGCTTGAAGGCAATAGGCATGCTATCCTTAATGTTGAGGTAAATGGACTTAAGGTTGCCAAATTTATTATACCTTATATAGCTCAACTCAGGCACATATATCAGTATGCCCATGGCTTCCTTAGGAATATGCTCGATAAAATATCCTCACTTAAGGCCTCTGTTAATTAAAGAAGGAGCACAAGGACTAAGAGTGGCCATAAAGCTCATATTTATAGGAGAGCTACTCAAACTTATAGTCTCTCTCTTACTTTTCCTCGATGATGAAGAGGGTCCAGCCTCAGAAGTAAGATTGGAAGCCTACACAATAGTAAAGATAAGAAAAGCCAAAAGAAAGAAAAGTTTCTTTAAAACCCTAATAAAATGATTACCTATGTAGGTAGTCCACTAATGTACGGAATTCTGTCCAATAAATAAATAGTAACATAACCGCCAGTCTCCACCATCTTTTATGGCAAACTCAATGCCCACATGACTAGCTAACATACTTTACACGAAGCCTAGATCTTCAATTCACCTCCTAAACAATATTATGTTAGGGGGGTTTAGTGGCACATACCGTGCAATTAGTCCCATATGCCAACTCAGGGCTTGATCCATGAGGAACCATAAGTATGCCTCTAGAGTTATCAAGATGACTCTATGAGAAAAAAGCCCTTGAGCATAACTTAGATCTTAGTCAAGCTCCTTCTATGGGAGTCCCAACCAAGCTACATCTATCTATATTATAAAATCAAGTAAGTACCAATTTAACATTTAGAAATTAAATAACTAACATTAGAGAGTTTTTTTACAGACGTACTTACAAAACTCCAAGCACTGCTGCTCAAGTACTGCTTGTGATACATTAGAGAAGCCCATTCTAGGCTTACAAAATTAGGTGCACCCATCTATCCATCATGAGGAAGCACCTAAGAATGTCTACCTTATAAGGCTGAGGTAACATATGTAGCTCATATGCCTAAACCTATAGGTATGATATTCAAGTTAAGTATCAAGCTGATGATAAAGATTGAAAGCAGGAAAAGATTGGGTTACTTTCTAGCACGTCGGGCATGAAGCCCTAAATGAATCTATGGCTCCTTCGAGAAAGGATAACCATGTCTAAACTCCTGAACATCCACTTGAGGGATGAGCAACACTAACTCCAATTGTTAACTCCCTTGATCTTCTTAAAATAGGGAGAAAGCTCTAGCTCACATTGCCATTAGCCTAACAAGCATAAAAGGAAAGCCTAAGCATATGGCCAATCTCTAATTGGGATATAGGAGTTGCCTTAATCTAATGCTTAAAGATGTTTGTGAATCTGATGCTCTCAAAATGGTCCTATGTAACAAAGCTATGAAGGTCCTAAGTGTCCTATGACCTTAGAACTCGATGTCAATAGCAAGTGTGGAAGGCAATAGCAAACCAGCATAGGGCACACCTATGATGTTAGCCTAATCGAAGGGTGTGATCGTTAACTTATCAAATAGAAGGTGAAAATTATGAGTCATGTCCATTAAGTAATCCAATAAGGCCCTCAATGTGACACCCCTTACTTGGCCTAATCGTTGGACCTAAATAAAGAGCAACACATAACCTGATATCTGAACTACTTTATATAAACATCATCCTTATGATTCATATAAAACTTTCTCAAATGCTACTTAGCATATAAAACTTATCGAAACCTATCTCATAAAAAACCTCATCTAAGGTTTATTATTCGAGATTTTCGTGTAAAAAATCTAGCAGCATAATGGCTATATCGGGATATTATCCCAAATAGTACAAGCATAAAATAAAACTTCTAATATATTAAAACACATCTCATCATCATCTTGGTCCAACTAACCATCCAAACTCAATATCATCTCAACCTACCCATATATAAAGATCAACATTCATCTCATAAACATTCTAATTCATACATACATAATAGCTCACCAATCATTATACATTAATACCCATCAATAACATATCATTATATATAAATACATATCACAAGTTCACATAAACTTTTAATATATTATAGGCCCATAATCCATACATCAAAATACATATGAATGCTCATAAAATCTTTTTTATTCTTTCTACAAATAGCACAAAAAACTGTATAAACAACATTATCTTTAAATAAACCTATAATCTCTATAGCCTGGAGGTTCTTCATTTTGAGCTATCTAAAAACCTTCACTTCATAAATAATGATGCTTAAGCTTTGCAGCTTAGTGGTGTGTCTAATAATCTCATTATATCTTCTATTTAGTTATGCCTATATATAAAAAACAACTAACTAAAACTAGATAACAGGACAAATGGTGCCCGAAGGCTAATATGGTTGCCCAAAGGACAATATGATTACCTGAAGACCGGTATGATTGCCCGAAGGATGATATGGTTGCCTGAAGGAAAATATGGTTGCCTGAAGGTCAATATGGTTATACAGTGGCCCTAAGTACCTTATCGCAGTTGCACCTACCTAAAGAGACATTAAGGCACCTTAACAACTGCTACAGCTCCCTAGATGACCGGTCAACCTATACAATCTAGGTTGTCTAATCATAAGGGCCAATCACTTTATTTATTTTTGTCTCACCTTCTTAAATAATTTAAAGTAAGTTTTGCTCGTTATATAGTTAACACATAACCTTGGGAAAATATAATGTTCTTAAGTCAACTATTCTTAATTAAGCATCTTTCATGCTTTATGTGGCCATATGCCAATTATATCCATAATCACTTTGTTCATCATATCCATATCTCAATATTCATCATAATTGGCATCATTATCATCTCATATAGCTCACAGATGTTAATTCAATATAATTATAAGCTCAATACATAGCATTAATCATTTTAGCCACATTCAAGACACATGCCATATATGCAATTTTTCATACTATCATGCTCATACTAGGAACTCGTACATGATTAATATGTGGTTAAAGCACCATAACTCATCTTAATGGGCCATTCGGCCATAGCCATACATTACTCATATGAATATCATACTTGTCTTATTTTTACTTTATTATCTCATTTTGAATTTACACTTACTCTCATGTTGTGCATAATACATACTTGTCATGCATGTTATCCTAACACTTAATTATAATAATTGAAACATATAGAAAACATACCTCAATGTTATCATCCTTACTTATAATGGTTGGCATACATACTTTAGCCATTTTGGCTAACATATCACATCATGCCTCATACATAAGAATTACGGCATTAATATCACATATACTTGAATTAGCTTATCTTATACATCATGCATAATGCATCTTTTCTAATCCATTATAAGTGACATACACAATCAACATATTCATTATAAGTATTTTGACCAACTTATGGTTTTTTTTTCGAGTAAGCACATTCAGGGATTAATAACATTATTCTCAAGCCATTTCACATGTCATAATTACATTCTTATAGTCTTATAAGGTTTTTTCCACCATATAATGTCATAACCCAACCTAATTAAATTATTAAAAAAACTTTATATAACATAACATGACTTACTTTAGAGTCATAAAAATCAATTTATTAAGTATAAAACATATCTAAACATCTCACTCTTTATTAATACTATACATGCAAGCCATATTTATGCATATTTATGAAATTATGATACAAGTCATCTCATTATCACATATATTTTATTTTAACTCTATATAGATAGACTTACCCTTTTAAATGTACATTCACACTCATTCAGCCATAATGCTTTATAACTATATACATAGCATTTCATATAATCACATAATCCACATTTAAGCTTGTTATTATCATATAACACATTATCTAACCACATATCATTACATTATAACCTAAACATC
>CANXYI010367465.1:0-13880 GCA_948208565.1 Hura crepitans | reverse complement strand
TATATATATATATATATATATATATATACACACACACACACACACACACACACTATTAGATCATTAGTAAGCCCAAATTACTAAAAACTCGTAGTGTCTATATTTGGTCCAAAAAGTTATTTTTGACACATCTATTTCTTTAAATTTTAGCTCATAATACCTCACTCTAAGATTAATTTTAAGGAAAACACTTGCTCCTCGAGCTAATTGAACAAATCATCACTACAGGGTAGTAGTTATTTATTCTTGATGGTCACTTTATTTACTTGTGTACAATCCATATATACTAGTAGAGAACCATCTTTCTTTTTCGTGAAAAGAATTGGTGCTCCCTATAGCAAAACACTTAGTCTAATGAACCCTTTATCAAGAAATTCTTGCAATTATATTGTAATACTTGATAAACTCGAGGTTATTAATAATACTTCTCAAGATATGAATAGTATTTCTCAAGATCTAAGTCACACTAATGCGGTCAAATAGAAGTATTAATTATAATATAATTTTAGGTAAAATTTGGAATGAAAATGAAGTCATTAAGAAGGTTAAAAATGCAAGTAAACTTTTTACAATAGTGTGTTACAAATAGTAACCTAGTTTTAGTTGAGTCGTAAAATATTTTGTTTTTACTCAAAATGATATGGCATTGCACAACCTCTTACACAAATATTCCAAATATTTTTTTGGTAATGGAATTGGAATTTTTGAATATCGAAAAGTAATTCATAAAAATCAAATAAGGATAAAAATATTTAAATAAAGTGGATTTTCTTGGTTTTTGAGCATGATTTTTATAGGTCTTTTAGATTTTGACGTAAATGATTTTATGGCATATTCAAGGACTTTAAAAGTAGCTTTTAGAAGGAGTAAAATAATTTAAAAAGAGAAGAATGAAAGAAGAAAAAAAGAGGGCCATTAGATCTTATTGACTCTCAATCTTAACCATATAACTATTGGAGTATAAATAAGGTCAAAGAAAATTAAAAAGTCAACATTTTCTATTTTTGCCATCTTTTTCTTTCTTCTAGTGGCCGATGCCACTCACTTGATCATCCACCATTTTTGCCCTTTTAATCCTTCTTTTTTCCCTATCAAACAATATCTAAGCCAAATTACAAGGGTTATTCGGTATAATAAGGTTCTTAAGAGCTTCATTGAAAGATTCTTAAAGGAGAAAAGTGAATTTTTAGAGTATGGTAAATAGTATCTTCAAATTTGGTAAGAGAGTTTTTCAATGGAGTTATATTTTTCTAAATTGGGTTTTAAGGTCTGTTCAATATTTCTAAACTCTAATCTAAGTTTAAAGCTTGGTGGATTTTATTTACTATTTTTTGTGTATTTTTCTTATATATATGTAGAGAAAGAAGGGAAAGACAAAGGAAAAAGGAAACAAAGAGTCAATTAAAGAAAAATTAGAGTGTTTTGAAGTGGTTATTTCAAGTGTATCCATTATATCATGATTACATGAGTTAATGTGTATGAAAAGAGTGTTTAATGTATATTTAGTTGTATGTAAAGTTAATACTTAGGTGTAAATTAGTGTATGGTAGTTATAGGTTAATGAATGCATGTTTTATGTTTTAAATTGATGAAGGAAATAAAGGGAATGTATGATAGAGGCTGAGTTAAAATCCTTTGAGTGTTAGATAATGATGGCCAAATGGCATATAAACATAAAAATGTGAATTTACTTAATAAAATTGTGTGGACTAATATGTATATTTATTATGTTAGATGATCTTATATCATATATGGAAAAGTTTGTAAGTTATAATGTATACTACCCTTTAAAAAGCATTTTAAAATTATTAGTAATGAAAATGTGATGGTATGCATGTTAATAAACTAAGTTATGTAGATGTATTATTAAATGACCATTGTAGCCGAAACTTTAAGTAAAAAAGAAATTGATAGGTACCATAATTATGTTGATAATTTGCTTAATGATTGATGCTATGTAAATGGAGAAACGTGCCTATTATTAAGGCTTATAAACTTTTTGTATAATTACATTACATAAAGACATATGTTCATACGATAAGATTGAGAATATCATTAAGATTTAAATAAATAGAATTTATTGGCTTTAATTCTTTAAAGTGGATATAAATTTGTTAAAGACACTAAAAAGTGACTTTTTAGTTATGTAAATGATATGAAATCTAAAATAAGGAAATAAAGGCACATAAAAGTATGACAACCTAGATTAGATAGTTTGACCTATCAACTAGGGATAGATAGTAGCTACTAGGGTACATAAATGCCTAACTATATAGGTGCAACTACCGTTAGGTCCATAGGGCCACAACATAATTATGTGGGTGCAACTGCTGTGAGGTTGATAAAACTACTACCTAATTATGTGGATGCAGATGCTGTGAGGTCTATAAGACCACTACACAATTATGCAAATACAGCCACCATGAGGTCATTATATCACTTGCATAATTATATAGGTGTAGCTATCGTGAGGTTTAAAATGTGGATCACTGTATATATTATGTGACTTATAGGGTTGTGATCCTGATATCTAGTTCGGGAGCTATCTACTAGTTATAGACACTGAATATGGTTATTAAAATTTATATGACTAATTAAGGGTCAAAGTTTAACATGTTTACTAAAATAGGAGAATTGATAAATGCCAAATATGTTGTGAGCTTATACATGTCAATGACATTTTATTTCATGGTGGAATCATTTATTTATGTATGATATAGTTATTTAATCATTATGTCTATTTTATGTATGTATGCTTATTTCAGTATCATGTTATACTGGATATACCGCTAAGCTATATGCTTAGTGCATAGGTGAAAGTATAAACAAAGCTTAAAGCCTCTCAATGGTATAGATTAAGATATGCCATATTTTTGCATGTTGATTTTTCCTTTGTATAAATTATGGAATACATATCACGTGAGGCACTAATATGTTGTACAAAGGGAATTGGTCCTAGAATAGTTTTAAATATGTTTTGAAACTCTTATTAGAACTCAATTACTTTTGAAATATGTATTTATAAACTATTTGTATAGTTATTTTCTTTAAAGTTATAATGATGAGTGAATGTTTTATGGATATGCAGTTGAGATCTTAGGATGGATTAGGAGGATCTAGTTATGCTAAAATGAGATTGAACGGATATTGAAAGTGTTGTTTTCACATGCAAGTTATAACTCATTTTTTCGATAGTGTCTTAATATAGCCGTTATACTGCCAAATTTTTAACATAATGATTCCTAGATTGTTTTATAACTTCAAAGAGATTTTAATTGAGATTTTTGAAAGGTTTATACATGTTCAAATGACTTTAAAAAGTTTTTAGTTTATAAGAGTTTTCATTAAGGATAGTTCGGATATTATTTGTGTGCCGCTTCTCATTTGGGTTCGATAATTAAACTTGGTAAGGGGTTTCACATTTAGTGGTATCAAAGCTTGGTTTAGGTGTTCCTTTGTATATAAGAGTCACATATGAGTGCCTAAAGTCTAAGATCATTTGTCATATAATTATGCACTACTCAGGCTTATAATATATTCTTTTTCCTCTAAACTAAAGATGAGTACATTTATTCCAAGAGATGATGAGTAAGTCAAGAGCCATGCTCCAATGATAGTTGGATAAGAGGTCGCTAAGGTGAAGATAGAGACTACTAGTGATGTTAGGCATACAACTCAAATTGCACAAGCTCTGCTAGCCTTTCTATAGTATATGGTAAAATTGCTGAGACAAGCCACTCTACAGCTACAAATTCCACTGCCTCTACTATTATAACAACCTTTAACTTCTTAAGCCCTTCACAAAACCTACCTAAAAACAATTGAAAAGATAAAAGCCAAGGATTTCTTTGGTGAAGGTTTAGATGATTCAATCGATTTTAAATATTGGCTTGAGAGGACAGTAAGAATTTTGTAGTAGCTTAAGTGTACAGCTAAGGAGAACTTGATCTATACAACATCTTTGTTAAAAGATGAGGCATTTAACTGGTAGTTTGCCTTGACAGAGCATATGCCAGTTGAGAGAGTGACTTAGGACTTCTTTTTAGAGGAATTCAAGAAGAAGCATATCACAAAATATAGAAGTTTATTGACTTTGTGTAGAGACACTATTATATATTAGAATATGCGAAAGAGTTTGCTAAGTTATGTCATTATGCCAAAGAGATGGTCTCCATTGAGTCAAAAAGGTTTAAGAGGTTTGAGAAGGCCTTTCATTATAATATAAAGTTTCAAGAGGCTATTATGAAGCCTTAGTGGCAGTAGCACATATAGTTGACAATATTTAGAAAGAGAAGAAAAAGAATAGACATTTTTGTTAGGGGTAAGCTAGTTCAGCTCCTTAATCTAAGAAGATATACAAGAGTGATCAGCACTAAAAGAAGTAGCAATAGAGACAAGGTCAAAAAAAAAGTCTAAAGTGAGGACTTAGGCAGCTAGTGCACTAGTCTCTACTGCTAAGAATGCACTAGCTGTATATTGTGGGCATTGAGGTAGGAGATATAAGGGTACTTACTAGAAAACCATACTAGGAGCTTGTTATGGTTATAAGTCTAAGGACCTTTTTCAGAGAGATTGTCCTAAGAGACCTTTGGCTCAATCATGTTACCAAGCTTCCTCTCTATCTACCACTAGAAACTTAAGAGTTGATAAAAGTGAAAGAGTAGGTAGTAATCGGAAGGGTAGATTAAAGATAGTGGATAAATTTCAGCAGAAGACTCATGCACATCAGTATGCCATCAGGCCAAGGGAAGATGATAATTGTCCATATGTGATTGCAACTATATTCTACCTCTTTGATCTTTAAATTTTATGTTTTATTAATTCGGGTGCTACTCATTCATAAGTATGCACTGCACGAGCTAAAGAAAAGAGGGTTAGAGTTAGAACAACTTGATATAGACATTATGGTTAGCAATCCTATAGTGTAACATGTAGTAGTTAATAAAGTGTACAAGGAATATTCTTTAACAACTTAATAACATATATGATCTCATTAAGTTGCCCTTTTATGAGTTTTATTTGATGTTAGGCATATACTACTTATCTAAACACCACATGATGTTAGATTGTAGAAAGTAGAGGATTTTGCTTCGAATAGCTAATGGATCAAAAGTCATAGTTATGTGTGAGAGATCAGACTTCATGTCTAAGGTGATTTTAGCTATTGTGGCTTGATGAATAATAAAGAAAGGTTGTTAGGCATACTTAGCCCATTTGTTTGACACCAGAAGAGACAAGCTAGGTGCTAGTTAAATAATAGTAATGGCATAATATATAAATGTGTTTCTAGATAACTTGTTAGGCATACCACCAACTAGAGAGCTAGAGTTTGGGATAAAAGTTTTACTAATATAGCACTAGTGTCTATAGGTGTATATAGGATGGCACCTATAGAACTTAAGGAGTTAAAGATGCAGTCACAAGAACTACTTGATAAAGGGTTTATAAGATTAAGTGTATCACTATTAGGAACACTACTTTTGTTTGTGTAGAAGAAGGATAGGTCCTTAAGGTTATATGTGGATTATCGATAGCTGAATAAAGTGACAATTAAGAACAAGCATCCATTATCATGCATAGATGACCTATTTAACCAACTCAGAGGAGTGAGAGTTTTTTTTAAGATCCAAAGATCGAGGTATTATCAATCAAGAGTTAAGGAAGCATGGTTGCGATGACAGCTTTTTAAACAACATATGGGCACTATAAGTTTTTAGTAATGCCATTTGGGTATACCAATGCTCCAATAGCCTTTATGAATTTGATTAAAAGGATTTTTAGATTTTATTTGGATCAATTTGTTATGGTGTTTATAGATAACATCTTAGTGTATTCCAAGAATAGAGATGAGCATTAATAGTATCTCAGAGTTGTGTTGCAGAATTTTAGAGATGAAAAGCTTTATGCCAAGTTTAGCAAGTGTGAATTTTAGCTTGAAGAAGTATCTTTCTTGGGATACATAGCATTAATAGATGGAATTAGAGTGGATTTTAGCAAGATAGAGGCAGATATGGTATAAAAGCCACCTAGGAATATGATTGAGATTTGAAGTTTCTTGTATTTGGTTAGATACTACAGAAACTTTTTTAAGGGCTTTACCATGATTGTAGCTCCTACAACACACCTTTTACAAAAGAATGCCTATTTATTTAGGATAACAAGTGTCAAGAGAGCTTTGACAAGCTAAAAGCAATGTTGATAGAAGCACTGATTCATACACAATTAGTGTTAAGGAAAGATTTTACTAGCTACAGTGGTACTTCTTTAGATTGGCTAGGATGTGTTCTAATGCAACATGGAAAAGTAGTTGCTTATGCTTCTTGGCAACTAAAACCACATGTGAAAAGTTATCCATCAAATGATTTAATGTTAGTAGCCATAGTCTTTGTATTAAAGATTTGAAGACATTATCTCTATTATGAGAAATGTTATATGTATACTGACCATAAGAGCTTAAAGTATCTTTCTATTAAGAAAAAGTTAAACTTGAGATAAAGAAAGTGGATTGAATTAATAAAGGATTATGATTGCCTTATTAACTCTCATCCAGAAAATTATAATTTGGTAGCAAATGCTCTAAGTAGAAAGTTTATGGCAACTATGAGAGCTATCAATGTCAAAATGAAGTACTTGGATGATAAAGCACTTTTATATTAATTACAAGTCAAGAATTTAATCTTCTTTAATATGTTAAGGATGCTCAAAAAGATGATGAAAAGCTAAAAAATATCATAAGTTTGATCTAAGCGGGGAAGCCCACTAAATATGAATTGAAGAGTGATGGATGCTTGTATTATCAAGGTCAATTATGTGTACTAGATGTGGAAGAAGTATAGAAACAAATTCTTCAAGAAGCTCATAATGCACCATATGCTATGCATCCTGGTAGCACTAAGATGTACCAAGACTTGAAGTCTTTTTATTGGTAGCATGACATAAAGAAAGATGTTGTAGACTATGTTACTAGATGCCTTACTTACCAACAAGTGAGGGCAGGGCATCAAGTTCCATCCAGTTTGCTTCATCCTAAATAAGATAGTCATTATGTATTTTGTTGTTGGGTTACCTATGACCAGAAATAAGTGTAATTTGATGTAGGTAGTTATGGATTGATTAACCAAGTCTACTCATTTTATACTAGTGAGAATGAATTATTCTCTAGAAAAGTTAGTAGAATTGTATATTAAAGAGATAGTAAGGCTGCATAGTGTGCTCTCTGTGATCATATTTGATCAAGACTTGAGGTTTACATAAGGGTTTCGAAAAAGCTACACAATACCTTAGGCACTCGACTTAACTTTAGTATTGCATTTCATCCACACACAGATGGCCAATCTAAGAGGGCTATTCAGGTAACTTTCATACTAGAGTGACTTTAATCCTAAGTTGATTATATGATTATGATGAAAACATGTTTGTTATGTCCTAGAAAACATGTTAAGAAGTTATGCCATAGAATTTAATGGGAGGTGGGATTGATACATCTCTTTAGTAGAATCCACCGATAATAATAGTTAACAAGTGAGCTTGGGAATGGCTCCTTATGAGGCTTTAAATGGAAGAAAGTTCAGAATTCTCTTATGCTAGAGTAAGTTAAGTTAGAACAAGTTGATGGCACTAAAATTGATCAAAGATGCTAAAGAGAAAGCAAAGATTATTTGAAAAAGATTGAAAGTGGCATCAGACCAATAAAAGTCATATCTTAACTTAAAGTGGAAACATATAGAGTATGCAATTAAGGACAAAGATTTTCATATCTCCATGGAAAAAGGTACTAAGATTTGGTAAGAAGAGCAAATTATGCCAAAGGTTTATTAGGCCATATGAAATAACCAAATATATAGAGGCAGTAGCATACAAACTAGCTTTACCTCTAGAGTTACAATAAATTCATGATGTATTCCATGTATTGATGGTTTAGAGATTTAGATCAGGTCCTTCACATGTGCTAGCAGATGAAGAAGTTGAAATATAGCTAGATTTATCTTATAAGCAAAAGCAATTGAGGATTTTAATAAGAGAAGTTAAAGAGTTATGGAAAATGACAGTACCATTGGTAAAGTTTTTATAGAGACATGACATATAACACCTATTACCCAATTAAACACTAGATTTTAAAAAGAGATATCACATTACCATCTCATTATCTTCTTAAAAACCTTTCTTTGCTTATATTTATTAACTTTTATTACCATGCATTATAGTTTAATTTAATGGATTAGTTATAAATCTCATTTTAGCAAAAATCCAGTAGCATAACTATAAAACCCCTACCAGAACATGATTGGTATTTCTAAAAGAGGGTTACCAACCATTATGAATAACCTTAAAACTATATAAATTCAAGAAAGAAACTTGTAAAACTTCCTCCCTTATTTAAGGCAAAATTCTTACATGTTAAGAAGATTTTAAGGACATATAATTACTATAGTTAATTAGGCAATTTTAAAACTAAAAGTCCTCGCACCTATATAAACTCAAGGACACAACTAAACCATCTTCCTTGATTGAAATGGTTAATCAGGGTTTTCCTGTCCAAAAGATATCCTATAGCCTACTAGCTTATAGCTTACTTGATTTTGTTCACATGACACATACACACATGTACACATTACTTATAGTTTAGTACATCATAGTTGAGAGGACATTTTAGATTCCTCATATACACCACTGGACTATATTATATATACATAAAAAAATTATAGCTGAATACATCTTTCTCTAATATTGTTTATACGTGCCATTTACACACACTAAAACAAAATTGAAAAAAAGGACATAAGTACAACAGAAAGGTCCTTACTACATGAGACTTTATGCTTGCTTTCTCTACTAGAGATAAATTGGATGCCCTAAATGGTTGGTATCATCAAGGTTAAATAACTTGCATGAGGTAAAACCACCTCACTAAGCAAGCATGCTCAATGGTACTTTAGTATGCCTATATCTATCAATATCGTACTTAGAGGGAAAGATTAAGATAATATATGTATAAGTTATAAGGGGGTCCTGCATAGGTAGCATAAATTCATATGGACTCAATCATTTTATGGCATATAATTTTACCACTTAATAAGTATGGAGTGACTATGGGTGTGTGCTAGCTTTTCATGACTAAGGTTAAATATATATAATATAACTAGGATGAATGCTCACTTAGTTGCAAGTTTACCTATATTAAATTGATAAGTTCTAATGCGAATTCATAATTATGTTATTTAGCTATAACTACATGCAATTATGATTCAATTTTCCTATTTAAATGATATCTAACTTTTACCTACACTTGAATCCCATTTATAGATCATGTGAGCTATAATGCATCAATCTCTTTATGAGCTATTATGTGTGATAAGTTAAAGATGTTCAAATTTATTTTAAAATTAATCTTTTTAATTTGTCTCGGAGCCATAGGTAATACACTCCTAGCATAACCTTGAGGAAGGGTAAATAGGCTGATAAGCTGATAAATATACTGATAAAGTTCATAAATATTTGTAAGCTAATAAATATATGTGGCCTTAGCCATAGTCACTATAAATAGCTCTTGTGGCACTAGTGCTGAGCTATAAGTTGTTACATATCTGCATCAATCCCTTTCTAGCATGCCAAGGCTATCTTAACCTTATTTCTATAAAGTTTACCTTAGGCTCTTAATTTTAAACTCAAATTGTGAGACTCTTTACCTAGTCCAATTGCTAGCCAATCACCTGACACGACTAAGATGTACAACACATTAAATGTTTTACGAACTTATAATATAAAACTTTTCATGATTTATTATTTAAAAAAAATATGAGATCATATTATAAAACATTTTTTGACTTTTTAAAACTTCTTAAAAATCACATTGCGGGTCTAAAAATTTAGAATCATCGTGCCAAAATTTTGATGGCATAACAGCTGTATTGGGTACTATCCAAAAATTTTTAAACTTGTGAAAAACACTTCTATAATCATTTACATACATTCCCACTTCTCCATGATCCATCTGTTCTCTCCAACTCATTAAAATCAACGACATAGTTTGAACCTCAGAAAGAGGCATCAAGCATGCATAATATCATTTAAAAGCATTATAGATTTATGATTACATATCCTTTTACAAAATTACAACTACTACATAATTTGGCTTAAGCTAAAAACTATACAAAATTAACATAAGAGTGTGACTTCTTATAGTCTATACATTACATAAATATGATACATCTTCCAAATTTCCCAAAAATAAAGCCTTCTTTTTACTTCTGTGAATATCTTGAGGCGTGGCTCAATTGTTCTTCTTACCAGCGCATTGCAAATAAAATGATGCACTAAGCATATTTCCTAATGGTGTAATTGAAATAACTATTGCATATAATCATATAGGCATATTTTATTCTAACAATATACATTAATATCAGTCACCAATATAAAATTTTAAACTTATCAATATTTGATGTTATATGAATGTACATGCCAAATAATATAAAATTTAACATAATTCATCTCACAAAAATTAAATCAACACTTATCCTTATACCTTCTTATCACACATAACCTATAAATGAACAAACTATTATATGATACTTATAATTACACTAATACACCATGAAAAGTAGGAAATCAATAAAAATATAATATTTCCAACAATTTAATGAGTTTAATTATGACATTGCCCATTTTTATGAGAATATAACAGCTAAGCATATTAGGATTATCTTGTGCAATGGTCTATATTTTGTGCCTAAACTGTTGTTGTACCAGTGTAGACCCGTGCAGTGGCCCTAAAGGACCTAAACAACGGCTGTAGCTACCTAGAATCCAATAACATCATATACAAGTTTAAGGTCATACTATAAGTGGACCCATAATTAAATTTGACACCAAAGTGTCTAGTAGTTGGTATCTATCCCTCATTGACCGGTTAACTTATCCATACTTGTGTTGTTACTCATATGGGCTATTTTTAAAATTCTTTTTATTTCATTAGAATAATCTCATATTAAAATTATTCATTTCAATACCAAATTCATGACAAAGTAATATAATTGAAAATTTTATTTTATGTTCACATTTTGTTATTCAGCACAAACCATGTGCTAAAATCATATAAACATGTTTTGCATAAACATGTCACGCTTCTATGCACAATTAGTTGTTAAAAATTCAAATTTTCAACTATATGAAAATATTTTTCATACCATGTTCTTTTTAAGTATATTTAATTCATACATTTACAAATAGGCCATTTGGCAACTATATGAGCACACTAGTATTTCAAAATGTACTTTAATTCATAATTTATATCATTTTTACAAAACTTTAATCATAATATAATATTTAACATCTTTAACCATAATTATAAGACAAGCACCAAGTTATGCCCTTTATTAAATTTTACATAGCATACATGAATTTTAAATGATAAATTCATGCTTGCATCATGAACTCTTAATTTTAACTATCTTATCCATAACTTGCTTAAGCGTAGTATCTCATACATTACAACTAACATATTTCGTACACATCTAAATGGCCGTTCGGCCATATCACATACTTATACACCATTGTATTCATTAATTACTAAATCAAGCTATTATCTTATATCACATAATCTTTTATTCAAATCCTTTATAAAATAATAGTATATAATGGATTTCGCATTTACTACTTAACATACACTCTTTCATATACAAAAGGCCATTCAGCCATAAATACATATACACACACAACTCATTTTCTTCCGATCATCATTTATTCATTTTTTAATTTAATTCATATTATAATTAACACAAACCACTTAATTCTCCATTTTTCTTAATAATAAGTATGTAACTTATATATATATATACACACACACACACACACACATATGTAATTACTCATATTATATACAAATTTGAATATGCCTTAATTGCACTAATTAAATTGATTAGAAATACCCAATGAGTTTAAAAAAGAACTACGAGGCTTGACTAAACCTTTTCTTTACCCTTATCATGCTCCCACTCTATTTTGGTAATTGCTTATTACAGGTTCGAATTTAGAAAAATTGTAAAAGTTCATATGATATCCAAAAAATTCAAATGACCACAATTTTCAACTTTTGGGCACCTATATTATAATTTCAAAAAATGGACTATCCACCCAACACAAAAACTTGAGTTCTTACTCCAATTTTCTTGGAAAAACCTTTAATTCTTTGTATAATCAACTTCAAAATTCACTATTTATTAATGGATGTAAGAATTTTGGCTTGGAATTAAGAAATCAAAGGAAGAAAATGGTTTAATTCTCAAGGAAAGGGGTTGTTGAGTTTTTGAGAGATTTGGAAGGAGAGTCAGTTTTGATACTTTGACCAAAAAGTAAAAGTTCTTAAGGAATTTATAAGATTTGAAAAATTATTTTTTTATACCTTTAAAAGTTCATTTCATCCCCATTTTAAAATCCTTTTTCTATCATTCTACTTTTAGAAAATTAGATAAGCCAGGTCTCTAATTGTTGTAAAAATTGGGGCTAAAAAATTGATAGAAATTGAATTAAAATTCTAATTTTATACTTCTCAAAATAAAAAAAAAACTTCCTAACCTTGAAAAATTTTGATTCCAATGCCATTAGACTCAGTGGCAATTTTAATTATCAGGTTCTACTATTTTTAGAATTTTTTGAGTAACTTCAAAAATTATTTACGGTTCAGTTTTGCCCTAGTTATTATTCATAAGACATTGCTGTAAAAACTTTCTTAGCATTTTTAACCAATTTAATGAACTTTCATTAATTTCAAAATTTACCCAAAATTATTTTATGACTAATACTTTAATCTTATAACTTCAGTACACCTCGAATCTCGAGAGTACTATTCATCTTGAGAAAGTACTTTTCATAAAATCTGGAATTTTTAGGTTGTTACATAAATATTTTAAAATCAACTACAATACGAGACATGTATGGTATTTCTATTCTTTCAAGGCTATTTACTCATAGTGACTTGACTTATTGTGTTTAATATGTTGTTATTACTGTAATCGATAGTATTAGTTTTTGCTTTTAACATCAACTCTTAGCTGAGATAGTTTTGTAATTCATATGATTACACTCACATGTTCCTATCATTGAACTTTTTGTACAATCCCAATATCTACTCTTTTACTTTCATGCTATGCTTGTATTTGTTCTCTATTATTTGATAATGAACTTGATAAGTATATAACAAGTATAACTAACACATTTACAATGCTAACTTTAACTATCTAATACATATTAATCAAGTATATGAATTACATGATGCATAGTTTATGACCTTAATCATAACATGCTACTCCTGAACAAGTCTTCAAGTGTTTTGGCATAATCATTAGAATTTTTTGAAATATGCATCGTGAGATTAGCACGAGCATGCTGCTAAAATATAAGTGTTCAAAAATGATAATATGACCATTATGACGTTGTGAATATATGAAATAAATAATTCTACAAATCACCTTTGACATTCTAAACCAATTTAACTAAATTTAACTACAACTAACTAACCTCAAAGGATTTGTTCTACATAATGCACATGTCCTATAACCAAGCTAATGCCTTAAAATCTAAAAAGTAACTGTAATGACCGCCGGTCGACGTCTTATGAACAGTGCATTCGGAACCCGATTGATGTTCCCCGTGGTGCAGGTCATCATTTCGAGTCCGATGACTGGCATATTATTCAAAAAACTTTTGACGGGCCTGAAAAGGGTCAAAATGAAAGAATTAAATTTTTTAGCAGAACCAATAATTACTTTTAGGGCATAAACTTTCATTATCGGAGATAAAAATATTTTAAGACCCGGACAGTTGGAGACCCGGGAATGTACCCGGATGGTCTCGAAAATACCATACCCTGAACCTCAAAAATTCTA
>CANXYI010367324.1:0-10264 GCA_948208565.1 Hura crepitans | reverse complement strand
TGTGAAATAATCTTGTAACTTCAAAGTTTTATCTGTACCAAGAATGGAACTGAGAAACACACACACACACTTAATCATGCCGTTTTCTTTAAAAGACCATCCTAAGAAAAATTTGATCTAGAACAGATTAATTAGAACACTCTGCTCTAATCTAATTAAAGTATTCTAAATACTGTGTTCTAAATAGAAAAGACAAAATAATGGGCAATTTTTTGAAAAGAACATTTCTGACACAAACGGCTATAAACTGACTTTCTGAAAGTTACAGTCTTTTTGCTATAAATAGGTAGAAGTTCTTTTGAAGAAACACATGGGAGAAGAACAAAAAAAGTGTTAGTATACTATTCATTTCTGCTCTAATCAGTGTTCTAAATATACTTCACTTCAGCGCTTCAATCATGACACCTCCATCGGCAAGATAAATTCTATTCTTGTTTTAAATAGATATTTTTCTTTGTAATCAAAGCTTGTATTTTAGATTGAGCCAAGATCTAAGTAATAGATCTGTCTTGAGCTATTTGTATAAATCTAGATAAAGATTGAGGAAAGTTTTATCAAAGATTGTATTTTGGTTTTACTCTTACCTGGAAAAAGAGTTGATTGAAAGGAAACTCAAGTGTGTTGACTTGAGAAGTAGATGTAGACTTAGTATTGGCCGAACCACTATAAATTCTTGAGTTCATTTTTATTCTATTTCTGTTATATCCTTCAATCTGTCATTCCATTACGAGTTGAAAGAAAGTCCAAATTGTTTTAATACTACAAAACATTTTAAAACTGGAAGTTGTATAAACTTGAAAAATTACTGATTTTGATATTTGTGTTAAAGTGTCTTATCAGTATCAGAATAAGGTATTCTAATATAAAATTATTTTTTAATTCCAAGTTCAAAATCTTAATTTTCGAAAATTTTTCAAACACTCAATTCACCCCCCTCTTGAGTGATTTGGGACCAACATTTTTAATCATTCTTTTTGTTATATTATAATTTTTAATTGATTTAATACACTATAATCACTCTTACATTTAGAGATTTACGTAAGAATTTTTCCTCAAAATTTTAGTTTATACCGTCATCAAGTGGAACGAGATTGTTAGTGTAACAGTCTTTATTCGATTATTCATGAGAGCCAGCCAAAAAGTACTACATTACATATGTAACACATTTAAAACCTATAATATAAATTTTATTTTTCATTAAATAACCTATATAATTTTATAACTACAAAAGTTTCCTTCAAATTTAATATATCTTTACCCAAACTTTTTTATCCACCTGTTCAACGCATCCATCTCAATATCCATCATTCAACTCAATCTAGCATCCTAATCAATTTTACAATCCAAACATGCATAAATTCTTAATCGGCCATTTATCCAAAATTTTATCCATGCGTTATCATATCCGAACGTCAATCTCAACTATCATTGACAAAAATAAATCTCATCCACAATCTCATAATTCACCATATATACAATCATACTCAAATCTCAATCAATTCTTCACAAGCAAGCCTCATATTTCTCAAATTTATACATACTCATAATATTAATTATAGCCATCCCTTTATTATAATCTAAAAATAAATATATATCTATTATATGCAATTTACTTGTAATCCTCTAATGTACACACATATGCTAAAAAATATAATGGTACCTCATGAAAGGATTAATTATATTGATGATCATTTAACTTATAAATGATAATAAATTAGTAACACTAAAAAGTTTTGCAATAGAAAAATACCTTATGACTTTTAAAATTTTTGGCTAATAAATGATAACATAATTATTAACTTTTGTTAAATAATATCACGTAAAAGCCCCACAACATCCAATAACTAAAAAATATGAATATAACAATTTTAAGTTTACCATATAGAAATTTAAGATGTTTAGTCATCGATTAATATGATATTTTTACTGATGGTAATAATCACGCCATCATTTATCAACTAAAAACCTAATAAAATTGGTTATATTGATTTTTGTTGTAAAATTTTTAAAAGTTTGGACATATTTTTGTTATAAAATTTTTTATTGTTATTTACATGTGAGTGACTATTAGTATAATTAATTCCATAACCAAAAAAAATGCAAATGTGATTCTAAATCTTCTTCTGGATTTTTTTTTTTTCAATCTTCTATCTACTTGGTCCTTACATGAGCGTAGAAAATTTGATACGCGCTAAGTGAATTTGCTTAGTGGTGCACACTTTATTACCAAACAACCCTCAACAAGTCGTTCATATTTAATAAACAACACACAACGACTTACATTTTTCACAAAACCCAATATCATATCTAAATTTCTAAAGAAGAATTTATTTCAAAATAAACAAATTCATTTCAATATGAATTTTCTAGAAATATATATATAGATAGCTTTAAATTGTCAATCTTTTTATATATAAGACAAAATATTTCTACTTATTGTTTATATTTCTATATTCTTTCATTTGATTTTTAATAATTCATTTTGCTTATTTCTTAATCTTAATATAATAACTTATCGACACATAAATGCATTTTACTATTCAAAATTATTTAAGATAATTTATATTCCAATCATAATAAATTTTTATCTGTTTATTTTTCTTTTCACATTTAATTTGTAAAAGTTAATTTGTCCATGCACAATTATCAAACGATATGTATAACTTAAGCAATATATACATATAGTTAATTCCATATATTATAGATGTGACTTTTAATTACGGTGCTCAATTAACTTTTGACAGATTTGTAACAACGGTATATAAGGGTTTGGACGCTAAGCCCTTTTAATTGGTTTCGGCTACTTGGTGCCTCTGACCTGTAACTAGGCACTCAATGGCTCTAAGTGATCTTGGATACTCAGTTATTGATGATAATTAAATATTGAATTATTTTTATATGTCTATTTGTGTGTTAAATTATTTCAACTCTTATTTTTACTCAAAGTGAAGAATTTTATAATATCCAAATAGCATGGAGAAAAGAAAATTCAAGTTTAAAATGAAGAATTTATTTGAAAAAATTTCAAAAAATTGAAAACTTCAAGAATTATTATTGTAAAATTAAATTTAAGGATCACACATTTACATATGCATTGAATTGTTTTAAAAATTACATAAAATTTATTTTAATTGAAAATTAAATTGAAAAGATTTTTTTAAAAAAGTCTGGTTAGAGATAGTCAAGAACTGGCTCCAGATCAACTGTCCAACTCAAATAATTATGATCTAGACAGTATTCTAAACAGTTGATCTAAATAGACAAAGACAAAATAACGGTAACTTTTTAAAAGTGATTGTTTGCCTCTAACATATAGTTTTTTACTTTTAACAATCATAAACATTTTAGAACTATATATATGGTTTATTTTCACTTGAGAATAAGTAAGGAAAAAGTGTTGAAAACCTTCTATCTCTAAAAAATCTTGCTCTAAATATTTTTCTCTACTTTAACACATTGTGCTTTATTTTTACACATTCTTCCTCAAGTTTAATTATAGTTGTTGCTGTATTTTTCTTTACGAGGAAAAATACCTTTTTGTGAAAGGTTTTTTTATCTTGGGTTGAAGGATGTTAGATCCTTGAAAAAATTTAACAAGTGCTTTTGCAATTTTTTATTTTGGAGAAAAATTGTTGGTAGTTTTGATTTAAGCTTGTAAGTGGCGTTAACTCTTACCAATCAAAAGAGTTGAGAGAAGAGAAAATCTCAAGTGTGTTATCTTGAGGAGTGAATGTAGGCTTGGAATAGCCGAATCACTATAAACTCCTTATGCAAGCTATTCTTCTCTACTTTACTTTATTTTGATTGTATTTCTATTTCTGCAACATAGTTTTCTAAAGTTTAAAAGATCTTCGAAATTGATTTTTTTAATAGAAAAGTTTTTGGCTTAAAATTATTTTTTCCAAACTTTCAAGAAAAGTTTTGAAAAATCTTGCATTTCTATACTTTATTTAGAATAATATTTTTCTGATCTATACAAAAATCTTATTTGACCAAAAAACTATTTTTCTGATCTATACAGAAATATGTTCTGTACAAGAAAATTATTTTTCTGATCTATACAGAAATCTACTCTATCTAGAAAAATATTTTCTAATATATTCAGAAAAGCAATTAAAGTATAAATCTCTTTTGTTCTAGAAATATTTTTAAATAATTAATTTACCCCCTCTTGAGTGCTCTGATTTAAAATTGCATGGAGAAAAGAAAATTCAAGTGAATAATTTATTTGAAGAAATTCCAAGAAATTGAAGACTTTAGGATTTATTATTATAAAATTAAATTTGAGGATTACATACTCACACATGCATTAAATTATTTCAAAAAATGCATAATAATGGTTTTAATTGAAAATTAAATTGGAAATAATTTTTTGAAAAAATTGCTTTAAGATAGTCCAGAACTGACTCTAAATCAACTATTCAGATCAAGTAGTTTTAATCTAAATAGTATTCTAAACAGCTGATTTAAACAGAAAAAAATAAAATAACGGTAACTTTTTAAAAGTGACTGTTTGTCTTCAACGACTAATTTTTTTATTCCTAATGTCCATAAATATTTCAAAACTATATATATGTCTTATTTTCACTTGGGAACAAAAAGGAAAAGTCTTGAAAACCTTCTATCTCTAAAAGATCTTGCTCTAAACATTTTATATATATATATATATATTTCAACACATTGTGCTTCATTTTTACACATTCTTTCTCAAGTTTAACTATAGTTATTGCTATAATTTTTATTTGTGAGGAAAAATATTTCTTTGTAAAATATTTTTATCTTGGATTTAAGGGTGTTAGATCTTTAAAAAAATCTAGCAAGTGTTTTAGCAACTTTTTACTTTGAAAAAAAGTTGTAGGTAGCTTTGATTTAAGCTTGTAAGTGGTATTAACTCTTACCAGTCAAAAGAGTTGAGTAGAAAGAAAATTTCAAGTGTATTGTCTTAAGAAATGGATATAGGCTTGGGATAGCCAAATCACTATACAATTCTTTGAGCAAGTTATTTTTCTCTACTTTACTTTATTTTAATTGCATTTCTATTTCCACAACTTAGTTTTCTAAAGTTTGAAAAATCTTCAAAATTAATTTTATGATGGAAAAGTTTTTGGCTTGAAACTATTTTCTTTAGCCTTTTGAGAGAAGTTTTAAAAATCCTACATTTCTATACTCTGTCCAAAAAATTATTTTTCTGATCTATACAGAAATATGCTCTGTCTAGAAAAACAGTTAGAGCATAAATCTCTTTTTGTTCTAGAAATATTTTTAAACACTCAATTCACCCCCTGCTCTTAAGTACTTTGGGACCAACATGCATTATTCAATTCTCATGCATGAAGAAATACACTTAGTCCCTACAAGAGTTATATTTTGGCCAAAAAGGATTATTTGTACTTTCATGCATTCCTATGCCATTTTATTACATAATCAATTTGATACAGTTTTCCTAAGTTGAATTTAAGTATAAGGCATCAAAAAAATCAAAAGAAATTCTAAAACCTCATCAATTGGTATTTTTGGTCTAAAGAGGATTTTCATGCCATCTAGGTTTTCTTCTTTAAAATATAAGTCATTCTAATGCATTACATTTTCTTTTTTCTTTTTTTGAAAATAAACACATTACATTTTCTTTAATGCATTATTCAACCAAGCTAAAAAAATTCACTTTTAAGTGCATTAGCTTGTCAAATTCGGCCATAACAAGTAATCCTATTTATTTCACTTCAAAAGATTCAAAATATAAGAATGCAGGTTCATAGAATTCAAGAATTTCCTTTAAGGTGTATCTCAGCCATATTAAGTTATCACACATTATATGAGTTTTTCTTTTCATTCTTTCACATGCATAAATCACCCTAAGTTTTCTAAGTTACCATTTAAGCATTAAGGCATCAATGATCAAAGAATTCCTAAGGACTTACCATGGTGTAGTTCAACCTAGTATGAGACTAATATGCCATTCAACTTTATTTCATGAAAATCAAGTCATTCATCATTTTCACACCCATTATAGATACAACTTCATCAATCAACACTCAAAATGCACATCAAACTCCTTCACTAACCTATTTTAGCCAAGGTAGTAAATTAATCATTCTTTTTATGTTATGTTCTCAAACCACAACTAAACAAACACATTTACATATAAAATACATTTACACAAACAAATTTTCCAAAAATTTCTAACATAAAACTTAACCCTATTCTTACATAAAGCATCAAAGAACAAGAATTCAGGGCCAAGTATACACTAACTTATTTAGAAGCTCAACACTCCTTCAAGAACCTCTTAAATTCCTTGTCTCTACTATTTTTCCACCTTCACCTTGAAATCCTTTAGGGCCGAATATGTCTTCCTAAAGATATCAACTTTCTTTCCATCAATATACCATTTTAACACTTGAATAACCCTACTCTACCACGAAATTAAAGGTTGGAAAGGTAGTTTTTTCACTTACCTTAGAACTAAGGATCTTGAACACTATACTATTCATTCTCCTATATTCCTTGAATTTAAGGCTTCTATGTTGATCTTGATGGTGTTTATCTACTTAAAATCTAATGAAAATGGTTGGGAATCAAAGATAAGTGGCCATTTGGTGAAGGAGAAGTGAACAAAAATGGGAAGGAAGAAGCTTTAAACTTTTGGCCTCACATGAAGAAGAGAAAAAAGAGTAAATATTAACTCTCTTCTCCCTTTTATATGTTTAAAAGAAGGACTAAGATTAACCTATGCATTAAAATCTAAAAGCTCATATTATTTCACTAAATTTTCACTTAATTTATTTATTCCTTAGTTAATTAACTCTTTAATAAATCTTAATCTTGGCAGTGATTTAGTGTTTCTGACTATCTTTTTTCAAAATTCTTATTATGTCCCCATCTTTTTCATTAATTCCAAATAATTCCATAGTTTATTTTTCATTCTTTTATATTTACCCCTTTATTAATCTTATTTTTATGTTGTATACGATTCTCTAGTTTAGCTCAGGAATGTTCTTGACATGACTCATAAACTCGAAGTGTTACAATCAGGAGTCTCTTATCTCTTGACTAGATTTCCCAAGTGTCATGATCTAAGACTAAGGTATGTGATTTGCACTAGGACTTAGGCTAGCATTCATGATCTAAGACTAAGACATGTGATTGGCATTAGGACTTGGGGTAGCATAAAGCCCTTGAGGACACAATAAGCCTCAAATAGGGTACATATTTACTAAGATTTCCTTTTTGGGAAAAAAAACAAGTATTCAAAGCACATAAATTTTAAAATACATTTAAGGAAAACTTTGGGAATCCTATAAATAACAAGATTTGACTAATATAAGCATTTTAGAATTTGCAAATTAAAATCGTGCAAGGTACATTAATGTTCACACCTAGCCTCCAACTAAACTATATAGATAAACATGAATTTGTCATTCATCAAACTATATATAGAACAACAAGGCAAAGGAATAAAGGATGCTTAATAAGAACTCATATGATCTAAAGGCCCATTATAATTTCAAAGATGAACAAAAGCCCAAATATCACGATGACCCGAAGACAAAACATGAGATCGACTTAAAGGCCCACTTATGAGTGCACCAAACCTGATACTAGTTCCATCAGGTGGAGAGCTCTAATTTGGTGACCTCAATATACATGTAACATTTATTAAATTCAATAATGTTTTCAATATGTATGTGTTATTGAATGTGTAGTCTTTAAAACACAATATGAGGACAATCAAAGAGAACCAATACCACCTAAAGGCCTCACTCATAACATTCAAAGACCTATAAGTATAATCATAACTCACTGACTCGAAAGCCTAAATACAATAATCGATACCCTCGAACTTATGCAAACCCATCAGATCAGATAGATGGTTCTAATCTTGCATCCTCTTTTAAATACAACACACATAATGTTGAATAAGAGCAAATAATGTACACGATCATTGATGTTTGCTTGACTAGCCAAGCATATAATAAAATATATATAGATATAAAAGGTATGTGGATAAGTAACGTATAAAAAATAGGAACAATATTATGTTACCCTGAATGAAACTTATTAATAAACTCATAGTCACATCTAAATAACCCATTTAACTAGTAACTAGCTTCCAAATATAAGGAAAGAAAAAACCAAACTTAATTTTAAATACTAAATAAATAATACTTATATAAATATTAAGTCACCTAATCTAGTTTCATTACCCCTATTTGGTTCAGACTTGAGTTTCTAATCCCAAACTTTCTACTTATCCCACTTCGAAAATTAGAAACACATATTTCTCCATATAAACCAAAATGTTCTATTGATACTCAATCTAGTTCTAGGCTTTGCCATCTAAGGCTTAAAAGTGCCTTATTATTTTAGGATAATATATATATATATATATATATATATATATATAATGTGTTTGTGAACACACATATATTCATCATTATTAGAACAAGAGGCCTATAACAATTTTAGACTTGGTAGTACTTGGAAAAAAAAACCCTTATGATCAAACTTAATCAAGAAAATTAACTTTCTAATTCCATTTAAACAATTTGGCAATGTTATTAGAACTGGACCAAATGTTGAACTAGATAGCCAACTGAGTCATGATTTGACCGTTAGATCCTAATTTTTATTTTTTAAATAAATTCATTTATAAAAACATCAATAACATAAATGAGCAATATCATGTTAAATAAGTTGTATAAAAATAATAAAATGAGTAAATAGTTGGTATATATAAAAATAAATTTAACAATAATTATATAATAAATTATTATAAAATTATTATTAAGAAACATAAATATAAAAGTTCAATAATTTAGGAAAAATGAAAGTTGAGATGTTAGAATTTATTTATATGATAAAATTTAGAAAAAAAAAAGTTGAATGATAAAATTATATATTTCTATTTTATTTAATATAATTTATTTATAATTTTTTAATTAAACAAATTTATTAAAATAATTATGCTTAAAATGCTTTAATTATCCATCAATTAAAATATAACCAATTGAATAAAATTTTATCATTAATATTTTAAATTGCTCTTAACACTACCAAAAAATAAATAGTTTAGCGGCTAATACTAGCGACTGACTTAATGACCGAAACAAAAATCAGTGGCAAAAATGTGAAAAATGAAAAAGCCAATAAATTATAGCGATCGAAAATGAATTTGGTAGCTAAATTGGGCACAAAAAATTTACCGCGATAACCTAGCGACTGACTAATGAGTCACTAATGTTTATTTTTTAAAAAAATAGTAGCAACCGATTATATTAGTTGCTATTTTTTAAAAAAAAAATAATTTGCCACCGATTTTGCAGCTAAATGAATCGGTGGCTAACAAAAAGAGTTATTTTCACTAATATTTTTATTTTTTATTCTTTTAAAATATTTGGCAACCAAATTTATTACTAATATAGGTCGCAATATCGATAGTAATAATAATTATGTATTTTTAAAATTTTAATATTAATTTATAAAATTTATTTTTAACATATAAATAATTAATTAATTATAAAAAGCTATTTTAATTACTATTAATTAATATAAATAATTAAAAAGGTATTTAAATAATAGTAATTAATATATAATATGAAATTAACTAAAAAATTGATACATAATAAATTAATTTGACCATTTAATTTATAATTAACACTATATATTTAATTTAGTTTGTGTATGTATGTATGTGTGTGTATATGTAACACCCCTTACGCGGTCTGATGACCGAACTCGAGTAAGATGCAACACAACTCTTATACTCATCCTTATATACTTTTACAGTCAATAAGGTTAAAACTTCAACTTTAAAACACATACCCAATTAAAGAAGCTAAAACATGTTAATTTAACCTCGTGCCGAAAGTACATTTCCTTTTCATTCTTGCTTATCCATTCCTCTATTTTAGCCTCAATTTACTTCTATTTTGGTCCCAAATAATCATACGTATGATTTTTTGAATGTCTCGAAAAATTCGTGTTAAAAAATCATAAAAATCCAATTAAAACACTACTTTGATCTATACACGTTTTTCACATAATACAATATTTGCCTTTAACCCAACAATGGGTTAATGTGAAAAACTGCGGAGTCATGATTTTTCAACATTAACCCTCTAGAGAGTTAATGTACAAATCTGCCTGATGACGGGTCCAGTGAGTTAATGTACAAATCTGTTTAATGACGGGTTTTTACACTTTAACTCACCACTGGGTTAATATGAAATACCATAAGGTTAGATTTACTCATTTTAACTCATTA
>CANXYI010367291.1:0-10375 GCA_948208565.1 Hura crepitans | reverse complement strand
AGTGTTAAAGAAAATATATATGGAGATTGAAAATGCTACAATGAATGGTAATGAGTTTAGTGAATAATATTAATAGAACTATGGGAATTCAAGAAAGAGAAGCATAGGTAAGTAAAAAGGGGGAAAGTGTAGTAACCCTACATATTAATTGGTGATTGTAAAGTTATAAGGAGTGAAAAGAACCCTAGAAAGGAGTAGATAAAGATAAAGAGAAATGAGAATATTTTTTTCCTTGAAATAGAGTAATGAATATGGAGGCAAATAATACTGCAAAGAAAAGCAATAAGATCAGTGGCTAGTATTGGTGGATGGATATGATCATTTGAGATAGAGAAGTATAAATGGTTTAAAGAGGAGAGACTAAACAAAATCTAGGTAATAAACCATAATAAAGGACTAAAAGAAGATTGAAAAGGGATCCCAAGAGATGGGGAGGAGATTAGTGGACCCTATACTTACTAGATAACAAATGGTTAGTGTATTATATGTAATAAAAGTGAACATTTCCACAAAGTCATAATGGGTAATTGATTAAGCCATGGAATAAGGAAATTTAGTTGCTTACCAATTCTAATGTAAGCTAATGGAAGATGTCATTAATATGTATGGGGTAATGAACATCATGATAACAAAGGCATGGAATCCTAATGTTAAGGGGAAAGAGAACATGGAAGTAAGAGAGAAATATAAGAATAGTATGACAAAGAAATGTAATAGCAGATATTTAAGTGCGAGACAAGATTAAGTTAGGCAAAAATAGTAAGAGTGAGATGACAAAATTGATGATAGAGAATGTTTATCGAGGTCCTTATAGATAAGGGCTATTGTTCTTTCTTAATCCATTCATTATTGGGCTCGGGCATTGTATTACTTAGCATAAATTGCATTTTGACATTTTGTAGGATTGCATTACATCATGTATGATATTTTCTTCATAATGAAAACATACATATGAATCATATACAGTAAACATGGTACATTAATAGCCCTAATGAAAGGGGACTTGACAGAGCTAAGATAACAAGAGGATTAAGTGAAAGGAATAAAAGTGTTAAAGCAAAAACCATATGAGGACTATAGTGAGAATATAATAGTGAAAGGTTTACTAATAGATGGTAGTGAGAAAAAGAGGAGTAGCTTGATAATTTCAATCCTAAGAGGGGATTTAGATAAAGGTTTACTAGAAACAAAAATAATTATAAAGAGGGTGATTAAGATGCAAATGTTAAAACTATTAGAGGCATAAAAGAAAACTAGAAAGAGAGCTCAAATTTCTCTAAGGTATAAATACTTATAATGAGCAAGCAATTAAAGGAAATGATGTAGTTAAGAGTAATGTGAAATACAGCTAAATTGATTGAAGAATTTGCCTTGGTAAGCTATACTAAAGGAACTAAAGGTAACATTGGTGATAAAAAACAAGAGTAAGGATGTATACCACAAGGCATGAAAACCCCTAAGGGGAGCACAAATAAAGGTGATTAGAGAAAAATGCAACTAAAAGTGTTACTTGTAATGCTAGGATCTAAATCAATAACTAGTACCAAAAGAATTAGAAAGTATGAATATGGCACTAAAATGGGAATAAGACTAAAGAATAAGAGAGCTTGAAATGAATAAAAGGCATCATATGTATGAGGTAAAGGAAATTGAAGAAATAAAGATGTGTAAGGTTTGGGATTGAAGGAAAAGCAAGCCCGTAAGAACAGTTTCTTAATGTTCCATGTTCTAATTGAGATTAGAGCATGAAAATATAATGTTGTAAAAATAAGTAGCCTATTTTTACCTAATAACAAAAGATGATAGAACCTAATGTAAAAGAATTGAAAGCCATAGTAGGGGAGCTTCACCCATAAATGAAGGAAAATAGAGATAAAGTTTCATAAAGAAATATTACAATTAAAAGAGGATAAAGATGTTTATGAAATGAATGGGATATAAGGTCATATGCAAAAAGGACCATATATAGTTCAAGCATAAAGGTCTAAACCTATTAGAAAGAAAAGGTATGAATGTAAAAAGGAAATATTGAAAAAATTAATTGTATGATCACGAAAAAATTTGAGGACAAAATTTCTTAAGAGGGAAAGAATTATAATGCCCGAAAAATTAACTTTCAATGAATAGTACTTTAGAGATTTGGATAGTGTCTTTTAGGATAGTAAAGGATCAAAAAATAGCAAAAAAAGTAGAATTGATCATACAATTTGATCGACTAGAAAATGATAAAAACAAGTGATGTAAAAATTTTAGTAGAATTAAAAAATTATTTCGAGCTAAGAACTAGTGAATAGTAACCTTAAGTGAGGTTCTACGGGGATAGCTCCAGAATGCATTTAGACAAACTTCAAAATAGGACACCTTAAAGTTAAAAAATTCCAATGATTTTTTTTGGTGAAGGAATTTTAATATTTTGAAGTCGTTTGATAATAATTTGAAATTTTTGTTTTACATGAGTGAATACTAACCCTATTTCTCAAAGGAAATTTTGCTTCAAATTTTACAAAGCCTTTAATGGGTATTATTAAGAATTCTTAGCACTAGAATCCTATTTTTTAGAGGTCTAGAGAAATTATTTTTAATTTCTTAAATTTAAAAGAAAATTGGGTTAAAATGGACCTTTAAATTGACATATGGTGCAATCTAAGCCATCTACCTAGTTAATAGAAACAGCCTTACACATGTGGGAGTGCCATATGCCACCTCTCTCCTCTTATGGTTGACACCATGCTTTCTCTCTCTTGCTCACTTTTTTCTTTATTTCTCCCTCTACACACCATTAAATCCCATAATCTTTAGATGGTTTTTGTTTTTCAAAGCTTCTGAAAGCTAATCCAAGTGACATAATTGAGAAATAAAGCCTAGAAAGTGAGATATGATCACTTGATGAATAGTGCCATTTTAGTGAGTAAGTGAATTTTTCTTAAGTTTAATATTTTTATCCTATGGTATTTAAGGTGTAGATGTTATGTGTGGAAGGATAATTTAATTTGGAGTTCTCTAGACTTTAATAGGAATATTTAAATTTAGAACCTTAATATATTTTGTAGGAAATGGTCAGAAATGATAGGGAAGAGGAAATCAATGATTTTAGAATGGCTTAAACATAACTTGGAGACCATTGTAAGTTAATTTAGTTAAAACTTGCATTGTATCTTAGAGAAATTAGAGTTTGTGGCATGTGTGTGTGTATAGAAGTTAGGTTTATGTATGTGTGTATGCTTATTTTGAACTATTATCCCTACTATGATGTGAAATGGATGTAGAAATGATTGTTTAGATTTGTTTTAAATGTGGAAAGTATGTGTGTGCATGTGATGTAGGCATGGCCATATGCATGACATGTATGTGAGGGCATGTACATGTGTGCATAGCATGTGTACATAAGGTATTATGATGGTAATGAGATGTTTACCATGAATGGGACATGGAATATGAAAATATATGAAAGTTTATGGAATAAAATATGATAATCATTATAAGGTATAGCATAAGTAAAATGTGGTGTGGAATTGGTACGTAAAAACATGTTATGAAGTAGATATAGTATATAATATTAAGCATAAGTTTAGATATTTTGAAAGATATAGGTGACTTGAAAAATTATGTTAGAAATGATGTTTAAGTATGGTATTAAAGGGTAATGGTTAATGGTATGGAATAGCATCGAGTATAGTGGCATGAGGCAAAGAGAGGAATAAAAATGACTAAATGAATAGTAATAATTACATAAAAAGACCCATAACTGTCTGTTAAAATAAAAATGAATCATAACTATCTAGTCAAATAAAAATGACTTGTAACTATACCATAAAAATAAGCAGATAATATTGGCTTTTAACTGTGTCTCAATGACATGGAAATAATCTAAATAAAAGATTAGTAATGGAATAAAAATAATTAGTTGATTGAAATTTTTAATAAAGTTAAGAATAAAGATTTAATTTAAGAGTACTAAAGTATGGAATTACGAGGTTGGATAAATACAATGCTAACATCTAACCTATGAATAGATAGAATAAAATGATCGAACAAGCAAATATTTTGCTTAATTCATGTATAAAGGTTCAAGTATCAATGACAAGAAATATTTATATGACATAATCATTACAAAGGTGATACTGATAATATACTGAGGCTTAAATCAAGCATAATGGTTGATAAGTACAACAAAAATCTTGAATGTAAAATGGTGAAATATTGAATAGAGGAGAGATAAATTTGTCATCCTATAAAAGGGAAACATAAGGTATTGAATGATAAGACAATGAACTATAAGGCAGATAATAGTAAAGTAATATACGTAAACATATACATGAAAAATAAAGAGAATAAAATACGAGATTTGGATATGAGAGACTACATAAATTAGAAATACCCTGAGAAATTATTAAATTACTAAATAATGGATTGACTATATAAAGATAATATTCCCATTAAGGAAATTTAGAAATTGAGAAGAATGAGAAATGATTGTAAGATGAAATGATATCAATATTGGTCTATGTTATTTAGGCACCCACTAGATAGGTTGACCGATTAACTAGGGATTAGCAACTACTAGAGATATTGTGCCTTCGGGCCTATTACTTGATTATTATTATGGTGGGTGCCATCGTTGAGTTTGAGATATTAACTACTGCATTATATGGGCACAATCATGGATGTTTTGAGAGAAGGCCACTTCATTAGGCAGGTACAGCCATTGAGTTCAAGACATTGACCATTACACTACGTGGATGTAGCCACGACAGTTTCAAGATGGGACTATTGCACTAGGCAAGTGCATCTATTAAGGTTTTGAGATAGGTCACTGCACTATGTGGGTGCAACCATGGCAGTTCCTAGATGGGGCCATTACACTAGCTGAGTGAAGCTTTCGAGGTCAAAAATGCGAACCACTACACACTATATTTTCCATTATCTAGTGATTCAAGAGCTGTCTCTCGAGGATGGGCTGTGAAATTTATTATGAATAATTCTATAATTAATGAGACAATAGAATAATATTACTCACTATTGTTAGATAAAGGTTATTGAATTAAGGATAAACAATATATAAGAATAAGATATTGAGATTATAAATAACTGATGAAATCCCAGGCAAGAATACACTCAAGAAACATAAGGATTGAAATCTAAATAAAATATTGTGAGGTAACTAGCTAAAGCCATCTGAGCAAGTAAAAAGACATAAGTAATACAGGGGAAAGGACTTTATGAAATAGAAACAAGTCACATGGTAAATACTTAATTAAGTCAAATGTAATTAAGACCATAGGCATTACACAAGTTGAATTTCAAAATCTAAAGAAAGATGGAAACTTATTAGCTAAACACGGAAGGGATTAAAAATATCATGAATAATAATGATAAATCAATTACTTGATATAGAGAAAGTATTATGGGAATATAGTTAATTAAATAATGATCATAATAGCTAACTAAATTAGTCAATAGGAAATAAATTTAAGTAATAGATAAATGTTTGACGTAAAAATAAGAAGGGACTAATAGGAAAGAATTAATAGAGAGATCAATTGTTAACATCGTAGCCATTTCAGTTTGTGAGTATGAAAGCTTAGCTGAGTTTACTATTAAAAATGTAATGTATGATAGTAATGATCACATCTATGTAAATCTACAAAAGATAGTCTATGTATGATATAATAGAGAACGAGTGTTGTCATAAATAGCATGGTAAGTGCATACCTCTGTGTGTGTATTACATGATACGACCGTACAATACATGTTTCTATAAATTCACCGCTGATTGTACACTCAATGTGTCGGCTATTCGATAAGCTTGACCAGTAGTGTACAATGATGAAATAGTGTAGCCAAAGGCTATCCACAAAAGATTCTATTTCCAACACAATATGTAAATGGTTGATAGAGGCACTCATGCATGTTATTATGGGTTGTATGGATAAAATTACATGCACATAGTAGAAACACTAGACATAGTGGTATAAAATGGAATTATAGCTATTGACAGTAGCTTAGAATGAAAATTTTATGGAACAGTTAAGCAAATGAATGTAATATGATGAATAAATATGAGGTAGCTCATTAGTTCACCTGAATAATTTTTAAGAATAAATAAATGATAATTTTGTAAAAGTTAAATGAAAACTACCCAGGGAAATCCTAGGATTGGTGACCTTTGAGAAGTAATGTCCTTTGCCTAATTTCATGTATTATTGGGCACGAGTTGTTATAGCTTATCTCACAGGAGAATTTTTTTAGGTAGTACTTTAGACAAAGTTATGCTATCAAATTTTTGGCATGATGACCCACTTATTAAAGGTTAAAAAAATGAGCGAAATGATTTAACTTGTAAATGCAAATATTTTCATTAATTTTTTTGGTTCTCTCTTAATCTACTCTTAATTTATATATGTATGCTTTATTATATGATGTTTGTATGTGTTGTAACATCTCTTTATTAAGTTCCCTAATAGAACCAATAAGGGGTGTTACAAGGTATTTTAAAGTTTTTTAACTAAAAAGGCTAGTGTACACTTCACATAGTCAAACTTGTTGTGACACCAAAGCATAACCATGAACTTAAGGCAAATGATATTTTGAATAACTTTGCATGTTATGGAATTGTAAAGAAATAAATTAGAAAGGAATATGATGTTTTTAGCTAACAATAAAATCGTGTAAGAAAAAATGATGTGACACCCCCTACTAGATTCCTGAAGAAACCTAGTAGGCAATACAGTTCCTATTAGGTCACTCATCCTAAAATTGCTCCAAACTTAACACTCTTTAACACTTACAAAATTTTTTTTATCTAGGTAAATGTTGCCTAGGTTCTCGTCTATCACTTACACATTATTGTTCGAGGTAGATTTAATCTAAAAATCAATCTAGCTGCCCATTATAAAATTTACAAAAGTTTGGGTAGCACAATGACTATTTGGGTGACATCCTGAAAATTTTGACCTATGAAAAACACTTCAAATAACCTCAATTACATCTTCTATCACCATTTAGACCTTTCTAGTCCTCCATCATCATCAACATATCATCAAAAGACATTTAACTTCACATAGGGCCTTAAGCCTAAAAACATCAGAATAAGATAGAAATGAAATATTCAGATAAAAGGCCTAGTTTATACATCATTGATTACACTCATAATTATAAATTTTAATTGCTTCTAAGCTAGTTGAATCCATAACCTATAGTATTTAGTCCCTACTAAAACCATTAAAATACAAAATCTTATACCTTTAATGCCTCTATTGCTATATTACACAAAACTCGAGCTTGGACTACTACTTACTATTACCTGCACACTAAAACACTAGTACATTAAGTATTAAACTCAGTGGTGAATTTGAAATAATAAAACATGTTAACACAAGCAAACATATGAATGAATGCAATGCATAATAGCCATGTAGAAAAATAATATTATTTTTTTAACCTATCTCATAACTCAACTATTTCCACTAATCCCATTTTTGGACTGTCATTAATTTGTGTTGTTATTATATGTCATAAGGTGAATTAATTTGTTTATTAAGTAGGCCTAACTAGGTAGACTAAACTTTTAAACACTAGACCAAAAGGGAACTCAAACTATATAGTGGTCTTGCATTTTTTACCTCGAGCTTTGTACCCGCCCAAGTGCAGTGGCCTATCTTGTGGACCCTGATCACTGCACTGGCCTAGTCTAATAGTAGGGCATGTACCTCCTTAGTACTAAACAAATATAAATATTACCATATCACATTATTCACATCATAGTGCAGTAACCTATCTTATGGACCCCATTCATTGCACTAGCTTAGTTTGATGAACATACAGTAATATCAACAATATAGTGTACCAGCCTAGTCTAATAAATAGATAATAATATCAATAATATAGTACAATGGCCCATGTTTTCGACCTCGACTGTTGCACTAGCCTGGTATGATAAACAGACAAATATCTAGCAGTTGCTAATCCCTAGTTAACTAGTTAACCCATCAAGTATATATCTAACTAATGGGCCAACTATTTTTTATTTGTGTTTATTTTATTACTTATCACCATTTTAAATTATTTACAATTTATTAACTGACAGTTAATATTTATTTTCCACAATCAAATTTTAGCCGGACAGTTATAGGCTTATTTTATTACTAGACAATTATATGTCCCTTTTTAAAAAATAGTTACAGGTCCCTTTTTGTCCTTTTTACATGCCATTATCTCAAGTCTTATTTCATGTCCATGTTATATCCCTATTACAAGCCATTTCTACACAAGTATCATTCATTACACAGTTATAGGTTAATTTAATTTTTAGGGACACAGTTATAGGTCAATTTCTATTTTCTTTAAGCATTTTCCCATAACATTTAAAGTTGCAATAACATGCCATTTTAAGCCATAAATACTCTCATTCAATTCAATCCAATAAATTAAATACAATGGCCTCACATTGCCATCAACATTAAGTATATAAAGTGCCTAAATTTCGTGACCCATTTCATGGCATTACAAGTCATTTTTATTCATACGTTACAAGTCAATTTTTAGGCCATTTCTCACACCATTTCTTAACCCCTTTTTCTTACATTAACTTGTCATAACACTTGCCATGTTTCCATGCATGGTTACACAAATTCCATGCCAATTCCATGTCATACATCACATGCTCATTATGTCATGCACATCACACATCATAACACACCATACTAACCATACCCACCATGGCATACACACCTCACAGCCATTGCTTGCCTATGATCATACACATGCATTTTACATATTTCATCACACATACATGTCACATAGCATAATCTTAGCATGCACACGTAACATACCATGCATGCCATACCATGACACACCACGCACATGCCTCGACCATACCATGTTCACACATATACATGTATTGTCTCATCAAATTCACCACATACACATCTATTTATGTGCCAAACATACTATTTCCCAATACATACATAATACATACATACTACACACATTACTTACATGCCAAAGTACCTCAATAAACCTCTTAGCCAAAATGAGATTATAGCCTTACACCCATTTTCTTCACTATTTCAACATACTAACAATCAAAAACATACATAACCAACACCAAATTTGGCTTTCATCAAAAGTTCCCACATAATAAATGTTCAATTTAGAACTTTTAAAGGCATGTCATAGACAACTCATATTCAAATATAACATGGTATCCTTTTATTCAATCAAATTCACATCCCTATGCACACTTCAAGGGTTTTCCCACTCTTTAGAATAGGTAATTCTCTTGTTGCACATCTTCTCTTCTATTATTTATATACACCATGCACTAGCTTAGAAAAATCCTAAAAATCTCACAAGCTTCAAATTAAAAATCTAATTACATGGGATTATTTAGAATTAATGGGAATACTGAAGCTAAAATAAAAATGATGAAAGACCCCTTACATATGCAGTTGGATTTTTAGCCTACCATTTATGTAACTTGAATCTTTGGTGAATTTTTACAACTTCTAGGGTCATCTATGGGGTTTACAAGCTCGATAGGCACCTTCCCACATCTTTTTCATGATTTTATGGTGGAAGAATGATGGTGGAATGCTGACTATTAGTGGCAAAAATGTTAAAGGAAAAGTGGAGCTAGCATCGATAATGTGAGAAGGGAGAGAGGAGGAAAAAAGGTGAGTGGAGGGGTGATGTGGTAATAGGAGTCTATGGGCCATTACATTGGTATTTATATTTATGAGTGGGCCCCGCGATTGGTGACACATGGCACCCAAGCACCCTAAAAATGCTCAATTTCTACTGTAATTTCAGCCAATTTTTAAAATTCACTCGGACCTCAAAAAGTTGTGATGTTTGTTCTAAAAATCCTTGATTAGGCCTATTTAGGGCCTTATAAAATTTCACAACAAAATTCCATTGGCAA
Organism: Hura crepitans; assembly: GCA_948208565.1. Classification (NCBI taxonomy): domain Eukaryota; kingdom Viridiplantae; phylum Streptophyta; class Magnoliopsida; order Malpighiales; family Euphorbiaceae; genus Hura; species Hura crepitans. Next base: position 453 of record CANXYI010367291.1, on the reverse strand, counting down.
GTCAGTTAATTTTGACCCTTAGTGTATGATAATTTTAGGTATGTCTGAGCACATCCTAGGTCCTTCCCAACCTAAGTCCATCTAAGCTTATGGGTTACTAGATTATGGCCTAAAATAATTTATTGGTTCTACTAAATTTTAAATTAAGTCATTTTTATCTTTTTCTAACCCCTTCGATGTTTCATGATAAGTATGCCCCTTCTCAGGCCTCATGAAGGTAATTTGGCACTCTGGGCACCCTTTTCGAGCTTCAGAGGTACTGTTCACGGAGCCTCGACTTATGAGCATCATAGATGATGTCATGTAACACCCTATATTTTTGTTGTACATGAATCCAAGTATGAGATGATACTATATATTACCTTTTGGGGTCATAGTGTCAAAAATTTGACAACATAATGGCTACCTAATAATATTTCATCAAATAGTAACTTGTTAGAAAAAATAGTTCTA
>CANXYI010367270.1:0-12411 GCA_948208565.1 Hura crepitans | reverse complement strand
AAATAAGGGCAAAATAAAGAATTAATCAATTTTTGTCTCTTACTGCCTTTTATGAGAAACTCTTTCTCAAGAAAGACTGCATGCTTTGAAATAAACACCTTTTATTCCAAAGGACGATAAAAGTAGTATCCCAAAGTTTTTTATGGATACCCCACAAAAAGGCATCTATCAAATTTATCCTCAAGCTTATCTAACATTACTCACTTCACATATACAAGGCATCCCTATACCTTGATATATGAAAGAATAGATTTCTTGTTATACCATATCTCATATGACATAACATCAATTGACTTTGATGGAACTCTATTTAAAACATAAATAGTAGTTTTCTATGCATACCCTAGAAGGACTTAGGTAAGTCTACAAAACTCATCATGGATTAAACTAAATCCAATAGAGTTTGATTTCTCCTTCCAAATACACCATTATGCTCTATTGAGATAATATACCATTATCTCTTAGATAACCTTGGAATTCTTGACTTAAGTATTCACCACCTTAATTAGATCAAAGAGTTTTAATACTCTAGCCAAGTTGTTTCTCAACCTTATTTTTTCATTCTTTGAAATTTTTAAAGGCTTTAGACTTGTACTTCATCAAGTACAATTACCCATATCATGATTCATGTCCATACACATTTATATGCATGAGTTCCAATAACTCACTTGATCACTCACCTTTTTAAGAGAAAGGTGATTTTTTTCATCTTGCCTAATAAACAAGACCCACTTACATCATATGATTCATAATCAAATGATCTTAACTACCCTCCTTGTGTAACCTAGTCATGCATTTCTCATTTATATAGCTAAGGCGACAATGGCATAGATAAGATGGCATTAGGTTATCTATCTTAGATCTCTTGGTATTAATGTTATGTATTTCTTTATCTTTATCCAAACCATAAATTCCTTTACATATTGTAGCTGAACAATAAAAACATATTATTCAAGTACCCTTGTTCTTATTAATGGAAATATCAAAACCTTGTTCAATAAGACAAAATATTGAAATAATATTTCTAGATAAAAAAGGAACATAATAATAATTATTTAAAATTAATACAAGTCTAGAAGGTAAAATAAGATGATATGATCTTACAGTTAATGTAGCAACTCTTACTCCATTTGCTAGCGTAGGTCTGCGTCTCCCTTTTTAACCTTCCTATTACTCATTAGTCCCTATATAGAAGAAACTAAGTGAGAACCACATTTGGTATCCAATTCCAATTTTTGGTTATTAATAACAGTATAAGTATTTATTTCAATCACGTTAATACCTGAAGTTGAACCAACTCCTTACTTCTCCTTCTCACGAAACTCCAAGTTGGCCTCACACTTGTGCCTCTAATGCCTAAACTTTCCACAATAGAAGCATGTGCCTTTGTGGTAGTCTTCTTTCCAATAGTTAAAGGAGTAACAACAACTTGTTTTCCTTTCTTCTTGCCAATCCCACCTTGGGTACCAGTAGACTTTTTCTTATTCTTTTCCTTCTTCTTCTTCTTTTCATCCTTAGAAGAAGATGAACTAAAAACAATGACGACATTAGAATTATATTCCTTAATAGCTTCTTTAGCAATCTTAAGCATATTTATCAACTTAGGGATTATAGATGTGATATTATTCATATGATAGTTATGAATAAAACTTGCATAGCTCTCAAGTAAACTTTGCAAGACTAAGTCTATACTTAAATCTACATTTATCATAAAACCTAGAGCTACTAAACACTTTATGTACCCATTCATTTTTAGCTCGTGATGGGTGGCTAAAGTTCCTTTTACCATCTAACAGTAGAATAGGGCTTTTAGGATCTCATATCTCTCAGTCCTACTTTACTCCACAAATAACTCCATAAAGTGAAGTAGAATCGTAAAAGCATTTATATGCTCATGCTATTTTTATAGCTCTAGAGATATGGATGCCAACATAATGCATGAAGCAACTTCTATGTCCTCAATATGCTTAGATACACTTGTAACACATTGGTAGAAGCATCATTAGCAAGGATAGTGGGTATTGGCTTCTCAATTGCATAGGCTAACTTTTCACTCCTCAAAATAATTTTAAGGTTTCTAAGCCAATTTATGTAATTAAAACTAGTGGGCTTATTGGCCTTGAGAATGGATCATAAATTCAAGTTGGAAGACATTATGGTAGTAATGATACATGTGAAAGTGAAAGTATGTTAAAGTATGATAATGTATATCTACACAACAATTTTAAGGTCTTTAAAATTTGCACATTACTCCTATTTTATTACAAATCAATAGCCTTTACTATTTGATTAAGAAAACCTGTTGGGAGCTCTCTTCGCGAGTTAGTATCCATTTTGGTTAAGGTTTAGGACTTGAGTATGCTTAATAAGCCCAATCATCAACTAAATGGTAGGCATCATATGCAACTACTGATTATTATGTCATCAACACTTGATGCATATGTATCACATATATATTTCCATAATCTTGCATCATGATTATTAGCCTTAAGTATGCTTAATATACTAATAACCAGCTAAGATAGACCTGTTAATATGATTTAAACATATCCAATATAGCATTGGTTTAAGTATGCTTAACAACCTAATAATAAAGAGAACTCTAGTTTAACTCATAATAACGGAAGGCTTATAAGTTTTATATTATTAAAGGATTTCTTCTAATTAAGTTGCATCATTCATGGTTGGTGTATGCTTTGGTATACTCATGCATATTTAATCATATTAAATCATGCATTCATTTTTAATCATATTAAATATATATGATCTAGTTATGGCAGGCCAAGGAAACTTATTAGGACAAACCTAAAAAGAAATATAAAACATTTCTAACTATTTCTTCTTAAACCACCTTGGTGGGTCTTCTTCTCTATTTTGCTCTTGGCATTTCTTCCTTTTATTCTAACCCTAAGTAATCTAATTACTATTAGAAGTGTGCCTTAGATCTTATGTAATAGGGTTATGTTGTGAATTTATATTGTAAGGCATTTCTCTTTTAGGTCATGGTATTTTTATATATTACATATAATAGTTTGTAATGCCTTAAACCATGTTATAAAGTCCCTAGTATAAAATCAAAGTGCACAAGAAATGATAAAGTCTTTATGATGTGAGATTCTTATTGCATGCAAATGTGATATGCTTAAATATCCCTAATCATAGTATTAACAAGATGAGGCACTATTAATATGGATAGATCAGCACATATTATACTTCTTCATTGGATCAAGTAGTAGTTCTCACAAGCTATAAGCATAGAAATACTTAAAGTTAACATGTGGATGCATGCTTAGGAAGCCAATACATCAGAGACCCACCATAAAACCTTCACATGGATACTTAATCTCCATCAATGAAAGTATCTTATTATATTAGTGGTACAAGTAACCTTAAACTTGAGTTCACTAACTATCTTAAATATGGAGTAACATACTTTGACACCAAAGCTTTTGCTTTGAACAAGAAGTATACATAGTGAGGTACTTTGGTATGGCATGACATATTTGAAGATAGGGTAGTAATCAATAAAGGATTCACCACCCTAGATTACAATAGGGAGATTATCTCAAGGTTTTGATGAGTAACATATATTTAGGAATCTTTATGTTAGAGAACACCATTATATTAGAGTAAACTCAATGAGAACAAGCTTACAGGACCATATTTGATTAAGGATTTAGAAGAGAAAGTAAAGATCATAAAAGAGAGGCTCAAAGCTACTTCTAACAGATAGAAGTCTTATGCAAATTTAAAAAGAAGGGATATTTAGTATGAAGTGGGTGACAAGGTTTTTTGAAGGTATCTCCATGGAAGAAAGTGTTGAGATTTGCCAAGAAGGGTAAGCTAAGTCCATGGTTTATTAGGCCATATGAAATAACAAAACATGTGAGTCTTTTGGCTTACAAACTTGCTTCACCCTCATAATTATAGTAGATTCATGATGTATTCCATGTGCCTATGTTGAGAAGATACAGATTAGATCTAACACATGTGTTGTTAGTTGAAGAAGTGGATATATGACTAGACTTGTCATATAAAGAAGAGCCAATAATATCTTAGCCTCAGAAGTTAAGGAGTTACAGAATAAAATTGTGCCATTGGTAAAAGTCTTATGGTGACATCATGGCATGGAAGAAGTAACATGGGAGAGCAAAGCTCATATGAAGGAGCAGTATCTACACCTCTTTAATCTAGGTAATTTTGAGGACAAAATTTCTTTTAAAAGGGGAAGTAACGTAACGTCTTGAAAATCTTGACTTTTGTGAATATTACTTCTAGAGATGAATATTGTTTCCTAAAACTCGAGTCACACTAATTAGACCAATGGGAAGTATTAATTATAAAATAATTTTGTGCAAAGTTTAAAGCCAATCTAAAGTCATTTAGATGGTGAAAAATGCAAAAGAAGATTTTAATGTGGTGTCACGTGAATAGTGACCTAGTTTTAGCTGAATCATAAAATATTCAATTTTTGCTTAAAAAATTTCAGGATTGATATAACCTGATACTTAAAAATTCCAAATAGTCTAATGGAACTAGAATCAAAATTTTTAAACATCTAAAAGTATTTTTACTAAAAATTAGGCTAAGTTTACAATTTAAATTTTATCAGATTTTCTCATTTTTTGAGCCTAAAATTTTAGAGGTTTATGGAATACAAATTTACATGATTTTTGGGTTTTAAATTGAGGCAATTAGAAGATGGAAAAATGGGAAAATAATAGATGAACGAGAGAGAGAGAATTAATTTAACTAAATTGGCACCTATAAATAAGTCAAACTTTTCTTATTTGGATCAAAGTTGCAATAGTGCCATCTCCTCTCCCTCTCCTTCTTCTTTATGGCTGATGCCACTTTCCATCACCTGTCCCCTATCTTTTATTATTTTCCCCCCAAATTACTCCCCTAAATCATGATCCAAGCTATTTAAGAAAACAAACATGACCTTTAGATAGTGTTTGCAACTTGAGATTTGAAGGAAACCAGGAGATTTTATAGTTTTTCTACTTCAATGAATAGTAAATAAATTTTGATTAGGTAAGGATTTTTGAAAACTGACTTTTTTCTAGGTCCTACGGGTGCCTAATAGTGTGTTTCTAGGCTTATTTAATTTTTAGATGTATATATGATTTATTAAGAATTTTCTAAGTTGACCCTATTTGTATTCGTAGACAAAAATGCAACCTGAACATCTAAAGGAAAAGAGAAGGTTCAAACAAGTCTTAGAATTGTATTACAATCTATTTTGGTATGTTTGTTGACCTTAATATGTGATTTAACTATTTGATTAAGCATTAAATGTGATTTATGCATCACAAAACATTAAATGCTATATAATAATTATGATTTATGATGGAAGCTTATATGGAATTACATTTATGTATGATTTAAACCATGACATGAGTTTGAAATAAATGTGTAATGGTGTGTGTGGGCAGAGGCAGAATGCCTCATATGAATTGTATGCATGTATATGGCTTATGTAAATAAGAATATGCATGTTTTTCTTGGTTTTTTTTAATATGTACATGTTATGCATAGAAATGTGTTAGAAATGATTTATATCATGAAAAATTGATTATTTGAGTATGCTTAAGGAGGGGTCAAATTGGTTTTTGATGTATGTATGAGTTTTGTTTTGTGTGTTGGTTTATAAGGTTATTATAAGCTTACTGGACATTAAGATTATGAGGACATGTTTAGGTTAGTTTGAGTGAACTTAAAAATCATGTTTTATATATTGAGTTATTATGTATATGGTTATATAAGTATTCTTAAGTTTTCATATTTTAGGCATATTAATATGTTAGGTTTTTAGCTTTTAGAATGAAAAGCTTTAATGGTTGAAATGAGGTTTATGATTCATGTATGCTATAGAGGCAATGAAACAAAAATTTATGCTATAAGCATGTGCCATTTGTAGTTTATGAACTATTGATGTTTTTTTATGTTCAAGCATATGATGAGCATGATTATGAGGCTAAAGACCAAAATATGATAAGATATAAAACATAAATGTGTTCATTTACTAAAAGAGATAATAATATGGATAAATTGATATTAATTTAAAATAGTGCAATTAATGAGTTTAATAATGCCCCCATACAATTAGACAACTTAGATTAGATAGATTGATTGGTTAACTAGGGAGTACTAGTAGCTGCTAAGATATCTACTGATGTAATTTTAACTTACAGGCAATCTTTAACCTCAAGACATGATTTTGGCCTTTAGGTCCTATGTCATAGGCTTCGGGTTATATATGATATTTAGTCTAGGTTTTGGACTACAGGTTATGTGCCTTGGTTTTTAAATGTTGGTTGATAACCTTTAAGTTTCAAGTATGATCTACGAGTCAATGTGACTTCGAGCCATGTCTTGCTATCCAGTGTATGGATAGTTGTCCCTTAAGTATGGGCATATGTTAAACTATAATAGTAATTAAAATTTGTGATAATATTAAATTGAATTTGTGATAATGATATTATTGAATTAGCATATTTATGTGCTCCAAGGTTATTAATTAATATAGTTGTTAATGAAAAGTCAATTATGGCTAAAATATGTGATGTTATGAATTTCATAGTATTACCCTATTGATATGTGTGCATTTTGAGATATATTCGTATTATATTGGTAAAATTGCATATATGTTTTATTCTTGCCATATACTTAACAAAGTTTTCATAAGCATGGATAATGTTGCATGTGTATGCCATAATGATACATTAAGGTGAATACATCATGTTATTTGTGGTGCGTAGGTAAAAATGCAATAGATTAAAGTCAAAGCCTCGGAACCATTAGAGATTATGAAGCTATCCCATTTAGGTATTTTAGATCTCTTTTTGTGTCATTTTGTGATGTGTATAGTTAGATAGCACTCTTATGAAAAATAAGGGATTGGCCCTAATCTATATTTTTGTAATTATGTTCTATGATTTCTTATTAATAGATGACTTGAACTTTCTTTAAATATATTCAAATGCTTATATGACTTGCATGATTGATGTTTCTAATGCATGATTGAGAGTGTTTTCTTATATTGATGATGGAGGGTTAGCTAGACCTGATTTGAGTGAGGATGATTTGAAAGATGTTATAGAAGTGCTTTATAATAGTTTACTATTTAGGAAAGTGTCCCAGTATAGCTATTATGCTGCTGGATTTTTGACACGATTATCCCATTAGAATGCCTCATAAAACATGTCTTTGATTATTCACCATTTTTATAACTAGAACATGAAAGGAATATTTTTTAACTTAAAAAAAAGTTTTAATTTGAAGGGGTTTTTCTTATAAAATAGTTTGGATATCGATAAGCATGTCGCTCATTATTTAGGTCCGATTTACAGAACTAGTAATAGGTGTAACATTTAATGGTATTAGTGCCATTGGTTTAGGCATTCCTCTATACCTATGGGTTACATAAGAGTGCTCTAGGAGCCAAAAAGTGTACATTAGTAAATTATACATGTTAAGGCTTATAATCTATTTCTTTTGCCTATAGATCTAAGATGAGTAGTAGTACATATCGAGATGAGGAGGAGGTTGAGAGCTATGCTTTGACTACTGTGGCACAGGGAGCTACTAGGATGAAATCTATGACATCGAGTGATACTTAGCAAGTAGCACAAGGACCACAAGGATAACCTATTTGGTTCGAGCAGATGATGGAGTTTGCAAAGCAAGCATCTAGTACTACTGCTACTATTACTACTATTCATCTAGTAGCACCACCACTAGCTCAGCCAGAACATTAACATCATCTTATGCCCAAGACCTATCTGTAGAGGATGATGAAGAATGGGGTTAAGTTCTTCAAGGGAGATAAGAAAAAGGGATCCAGTAGAGCTAAATATTGGCTAGATAAGACCCTATGGATTATGTAGTAGTTAAGATGTGCTCCAAAGGAGTATATAGACTATGCTACCTCTATACTATTAGAAGAGGCTCTAAATGGTGGGAAACAATTACTAAATATAAGGCTTCTAAAAATCTGACATGGGAATTCTTCCTTAGAGAGTTCAAAAAGAATTATATCATAGAGCACTACATAGATCTAAAGAGGCTAAATTCTACGGACTTAAAGCGATGGAATAAAAAGAGGACTCAGGCATCTGATGCCTCTAGATCCATAATTGGCAGTAATTTTCCACCTTTGTGTGAGACCTGTAATAAGAGACATAAGGGTACATGCTAGAAGATCATAAGAGGAGTTTACTGGGGTTGTGGCTCTAGAGAGCATTTTAAGAGAGATTATCCAATGAAGCCTTTAGATTCCTTTTAGAAGAATGATAAAAAAGAAACTAAAGACAAGGTTGAGGCCGATTAGAGGGATAAGTTAAAGAGTATAGCTTTAACTCAGTAGTAAGCCATCTAGGCTAGGGAAGATACAGAGGCTTCAAATGTTATAGCGAGTACCTTCTAACTCTTTAATTTATCTATTTTAGCACTTATAGATTCAAAGTCTACACAATCATCTATCTACACTGAATGGGCTTTAGATCAAGAGTTAGTGTCAAGAGGCCTTGATATTGATATTATGGTGAGCAACCCAATAAGACAACATGTGGTTGTGAACAAAGTATATAGAGATTGTCCTTTGTCAGTAAAAGGGCATTCTTTTTTAGGTAACCTCATTGAGTTACCATTCTATGAGTTTAACCTTATCTTAGGCATGGATTGGTTGTCTAAGTATCATGTAGTCATGGATTGTAGGAAGAAGTGAATTACACTCCAAGCTAATGATGGAATAAAAGTGACAATTATGGGTGAGAGATCGAAATATATGTCAAATGTGATATCAGTTGTTGTGGCTAAAAGGTTATTAAGGAAAGGCTATCAAGTGTATTTTTCTCATGTGGTTGACAATAAAATAGTGGGAATAGAAGCAAGCAAGATACTAGTTATTTTAAAGTATAAGGATATATTTCCAAAAGAGTTGCCTAGTTTACTACTAGAACAAGAGCTAGAGTTTGGGATTGACGTGTTGCCTGCTACAACACCAATTGCTATAGCTCCATATAGGATGGCTTCTTCATAGTTGAAAGAGTTAAAGTTACAATTGTAAGAGCTTCTAGATAAGGGTTTTATTAGGCTAAGTGTTTCACAATAGAGAGTTTCAATTTTATTTATCAAGGAGAAGGATAGTTCTTTGAGATTTTGTGCAGACTACAAATAGTTGAACAAGGTTACCATCAAGAACAAGTACCCTCTACCACATATTGATGACTTGTTTGATCAATTTAGAAGGGAAGTGTCTTCTCTAAGATTGATTTCAAATCTAGGTATTATTAGCTAAGGGTAAAATAAATAGATGCATACAAGATAACCTTCAAATAAGATATGTCTTTTATGAGTTCTTAGTGATGACGTTTAGTTTTACCAATACACTGGTGGCATTTATAGATCTCATGATTTGAATTTTAGGCCATTTTAAAATTAGTTTGTAGTAGTCTTCATCTACAACATCCTTGTGTATTCTAAGAATTGAGATGATCATGAGAATCATTTTAAGGAATATTTTACAGATGTTGAGAGATGAGAAACTATATGCCAAGCTCAATAAGTGTGAGTCATGGCTAGAGGAAGCGTTGTTTTTAGGACACATAGCATTAGCAGAAGGCATTAGAGTGGATCCCAGCAAGATTTAGGCTGTGATGGAATGGAAATTACCTAGGAATACTACAAAGATTCAAAGGCTTTTTTAGGTTTAGTAGGCTATTCCAAGAGGTTTTGTCAAGGGGTTTTCTCTGATTTTAGCCTCAATAACACATCTTTTAAGGAAGAATGCTAAGTTTATATGGCATAGTAAGTGCCAGAAGAACTCTGATAAACTTAAGAGTATGTTGATGGAAGCTTCTATCCTAGTTCAGTCAGTTTTAGAGAAAGAGTTTACTATTTATATTGATGCTTCCTTGAATGTGTTAGGGTGTGTACTCATACAGAAGGGCAAGGTAGCTGCCTATGCTTCAAGGTAGTGGAAACATCATGATAAAAACTACCCTACTCATGATTTAGAATTGGTAGTGATTGTGTTTGCTCCCAAGATATAAAGGCATTATCTATATAAGGAGGGATGTTATATCTACACTGACCAAAAGAGTCTGAAATATCTTCCCACTCAAAAGGAGTTGAATTTGAGACAGAGGAGATGGATAGAGTTAATAAAGGACTATGATTACCTTATTGACTATCATCTAAAGAAGGCTAATGTTATTATAGATGAATTAAGCAAGAAGCTTATATCAGCCTTAAAATTGATAAATGTTAGTTTAAAGATGCTTGATAATAGTGGTTTGTTAGAAGAGCTTCAAGTTAAGCCTAGTTTGTTACAGCAAGTCAAAAATGGTTAGAAGGATGATCATAGATTTTAAAATGTTATAAGTATGATTCAAGAGGGGAAACTAATTGAGTATCAAATTAAGGTTAATAAATTGACAAAGTCAACATAATTCATTCCAATTTGGATGGATTACTCTTTAGAGAAGTTGATGAAGCTGTATATTGACTAGATAGTTCAGTTACATGGGGTGCCATCTTTTATCATTTCTGATAGGGACCCTAGGTTTACATCAAGATTCTAGAAGAAACTCTATAATGTTTTGGGACTAGATTGAGTTTTGGTATAACTTTTCATCCTTAAATGGATGGTCAGTTAGAAAGGGTCATTCAAATCTTAGAGGATATGTTGAGAAGTTATGCAATTGAGTTTAAAGGTAGTTAGAACCATTATTTATCTTTGGCAGAATTTGCCTACAATAACAGTCACTAAGTAAGTTTAGGTATGGTTCCATATGAAGCCCTATATGGGAGGAGATACAAAACACCGTTATGTTAGAGTGAGCTTAGTAAGAACAAGCTTATAGGGCTAAATTTGATTAAAGATGTAAAAAAAGAAAGTGAAGATCATCATAGAGGGGCTTAAGGTTGCTTCTGACAGATAGAAATATTATGCAGATTTAAATAGAAAGGATATTCATAATGAAGTGAGCAACAATGTTTTTTAAAGGTATCTCCATGGAAGAAAGTGTTTAGATTTGGAAAGAAGGGTAAGCTAAGTCCACGATTCATTGGGCCATACGAAATAACAAAATGTGTGGGTCTTTTGGCTTATAGACTTGATTCACCCCTTGAATTACAACAGATTCATGATGTATTCCATGTGTCTATGCTGATAAGATATAGATTAGATCTAACACATGTGTTGTTAGTTAAAGAAGTAGATATATAACCAGGCTTATCATATGAAGAAAATCTAATGAGTATCTTAACTCAAGAAGTTAAAGAGTTACAGAATAAAATTATGCCATTGGTGAAAGTCCTGTGGTGACATCATGACATAGAAGAAGCAACATGGGAAAGTGAAGCTCAATTGAAGGAGCAATATCCGCACCATTTTAATCTAGGTAATTTTGAGGATGAAATTTCTTTTAAGAGAGGAAGTAATGTAACATCCTGAAAATCCTGATTTTTGTGAATATTACTTCTCGGGATGAATATTATTTCTCAAAACTTGAGTCACACTAATTAGACCAATAGGAAGTAGTAATCATAAAATAATTTTGGGCAAAGTTTGAAGCCAATCCAAAGTCATTTGGATGGTTAAAAATGCAACAGAAGATTTTGTGGTAGTGTCATATGAATAGTGACTTAGTTTTAGCTGAACCATAATATATTCAATTTTCGCTCAAAAAATTTTAGGATTGATACAACTTGATATGCAAAAACTCAAAATAATCTAACGGCACTGGAATTGAAATTTTTAACATTTGGAAGTATTTTTACTAAAAATTGGCTAAGTTTACAAGTTAAATTTTATTAAATTTTCTTATTTTTCAAGCTCAAAATTTTAGAGGTTTATGGAATACAAATTTACATGATTCTTGGGTTTTAAATTGAGGTAATTAGAAGATGGAAAAAGGGAAAAGTAATAGAAGAAAGAGGGAGAGAATTAATTTAACTAAATTAGCACTTATATATAAGTCAAACTCTTCTTATTTTGTGTCAAAGTTGTAATAGTGCCATCTCCTCTCCCTCTTCTTCTTCTTCTTTATGGCTGATGCCACTTTTTATCATCCCTCCCTTATTTTTCTTCTTCTTCCCTCAAATTATTCACCCAAATCATGATCCAAGCTATTAAACAAACCACCATAACCTCTAGATAGTGTTTGTGGCTTGAGATTCGAAAGAAACTGAGAGATTTTACGATTTTTCTACTTCGATGAATAACCGAATTTTGATCAAATAAAGATTTTTGCAAACCAACATTTTTCATAGGTGCTGTGGGTGACTAAAAGTGTGTTTCTAGGATTATTTTAATTTTTGGATGTATATAAGATTTATTATGCATTTTTTAAGTTGACCCTTTTGTATTCATAGAAATGCAACCGAAGCATTTAAAGGAAA
>CANXYI010367192.1:0-10735 GCA_948208565.1 Hura crepitans | reverse complement strand
CTAAGGAGTTGTCAAGCTGTGTAGTTCCATTGGTGGAAGGTGCCTCATATCTGCATGCATCTGACATTTTTGACACTTCTTAACAAATTATGCATAGTTTGTTTCCATAGTTAACTAGTAAAACCCTTGTCTCATGATCTTATTGGCTAAGTTGAGCTTGTTCATATGTGTTATACAATATCCTGCATGTATCGCTCCCAAAATCCTTTCCATCTTTATTTTGTCTATGCCTCGAATTTGTAACCTATCTAACATCTTCTTGTATAAATTATTCTCATGACAGATAAACTATCTTGCTAATTTTCTCAAAACCACCCTATCTTTGTCGAAAGCATTTTTTGGACAAATTGAACCTTCTAAATACTATCGTATGTCAAATACTAGGGCTTTCTGTCAAACTCCTTTGTCACCATAGTTTGTTATTTCTCAAAGCATGGCTTGTTGGTGCTAGATAACACAACTGGCTTTATATTAGCACTCATCAAATTGTCCAATGCTAATACTAAAGTGGCTAATGCATCTACCCTCTGATTTTTTTTCCCTTAGTAAATAATGAAAAGTATAGACCTCAAACTTTGAGCTTTAATTGACTCAAGAATTTTGCATATGGAACTAACTTGCCTTCCCTTACTACCTATTATCCTGGAGTCTGATGTCCTACCAAAACGGAATCTCTATATACCTCTATAGACTTTACTCCCAAAACTAATATAGCTTCTAATCCAAAGATACAGGCCTCATATTCTGCTATATATTGGTTGCTAAAAAACTTAGCTTCTTTGTGAACGAGATTATTTCTCCCTCTGAGGTAACCAAAATAACTCTTGCACCGGCCCCTTTTTTGTTAGATGTTCCATCAAAGTATACTGTCCACTCTTGCTCTATAATGGCATTTAGGGTCTCAATCCAAAAATTCAAACTCATATTAATCACCCTTAATCGACTGTTGTTCTAAGAACTCAGCCATTACCCTTCCTTTTATGGTCTTTGGGTGGTATATTTGATGTCAAACTCCTGCAATAGTACTAGCCATTTGCCTAGTTTTTCAATTAAGAAGGAAGCATAATGAAAATGTCTGAGAATATCATGCTTAGCCATAGCTTGTACCCTATAAGACTAGAAGTAATGCCTTAATTTTTTTGAGGCCCAAATCACAAACAAACAAATCTTTTCTACCTCAACATACTTCTTTTAATAAAGCAGAAGTTTTTTATCACAGATAAATAAATCTTTTCTACCTCAGCATACTTCTTTTAATAAGGCAGAAGTTTCTTACTCAGATAGCAGATAGAAAATTCTACTCCAAATTTATCCTCTCGAGCCAATAAAGCTCCCACTGAACTTTGTTCAACTACTAGGTACATAATTAAAACCTGATGTGATTGTAAGGTCTCAAAAATATAGGATTGGTTAAATACTGCTTCATTCTATTAAAAGCTACCTAACATTATTCATTTCATCTCACAGGCTTGTCTTTTCTCAGTAGCTTAAAAATTGGCTCATAGATAATGGTTAGCTTAGCAATAAACCTATTGATATACAAAATCTTGTAAAAAAATTCTCCTATTTCTTTCTCTATTTTAAGAGCAAGCATCTTGATGGTCACTCTGGCCTTATCTAGATCGATTTCTATACCTCTTTGACTGATCACGTGCCCAAGCAACTTTCTTAAAGTTACTGTAAACATACACTTCTTTGGGTTTAGAAGCAGACTATACTAATAAATTCTCTTAAAGAACTCTTCCAAAGCTTCAAAATGACCTTCTTTAGCTGCAAATTTAACCATCATATTATCCACGTATACTTTTACTTCTTCATGAATTAAGTCTTTGAGGATTTTAGTTGCCATGCACTGATAAGTTGCTCCGGCATTCTTTGACCCAAATGGCATCACTTGTAGCAAAAATTACCCCATTCCATAATGAAAGCTATTTTGACCTTATCGATAATCTTGTTTAAAATCTAACTATATCCAGCATACTTGATAATCTTGTTTAAAATCTAACTATATCCAGCATACTTGTCCATAAAACTGAACATGATGGCCATAGTTGCACTATCAATCAAAATGTTGATATGAGAAAGTGGAAAATCATCTTTCGGAGAATCCTTATTCAGATCTCAATAATCACCTTCCATCTTTCTTTGTTACTAGAACCATGTTCGCTAACTAGGTAGGTCATTTCACCTTTTAAGAACTTAGCTTTAATCTGGTTATCAACTTCCTCTTTGATCTTTTCAACCTATTTTGTTCTCATGCATCTTAGTTTTTGTTTCACCACTTTAGCTCCTTCATAGGTTGGTGTGGCATGCTCTTCTATTAATCTATCTATGTGGGGCATAACTTGATAAGTCCATGCAATCACTTGTTTATATTTTAACATTAATCTCTCGAATCTTTCTCTCTCTTTAGGGGTATTTATCGATTTATTTTCAATGCCAATATTAAAAGATTAGTTTTAACCGATGCAACGTCAAATATGTGTGCATGGTGGCATAATATCACACAAGTAAGCAAAACTAACAAACATGTTATTAATCTTAGAAATAAAGAGGTCACCAGCCTCTACAAGTTCAATTATAAAAAGTCATCATCATTATTACAAGCAAAAAATTATCAAAAGTATCAACTTTAGCGATATCATCTTCTTCCTCTTCAACTTCTCCCTTAAGTTTCCCTTCAACTTTTGTCTTGGCAAATCCATCTTATGCTTCCACAGGCTCAATCTTCATGGCTTCATCAATCAGACTTTCAGAATAAAGCTTTTTACTGAATTCATTTTCAAGACCCATATTTTTCAAGTAAGCTACCAATTCATCCATTTCATCTTCTTCCATCTTAATGACAGCCATGGTGGAATCCTAGCTTTGTTTGGTTTCCCATCTCAAAAACTTCCACTTCATTGTAGTAAGTGCCTTCAGGATTCCCTTTCACAAAGTAGTAATTAAGAGAAGCATACATATCATACTTCTTTATAGAACTTGACTTCCCTTTCTCATAATAGCCTAATCCCTTCTTTAACTGATAAGATTGACCTTTGATCACTAATTCTTGCCATATGGAACCCTGTCAATAGTTAGTCAGCAATTTTGAGAGTAGATATAGTATTATCCCTTGATGCTCTAATGGTGACTATACCTCCATCAAGCAAAAACTTTATCATCTGGTGCAAGGTAGATGACACACCTCCTAACTCATGGAACCACGGCCTTCTCAATAACAAGGCAAGGCTAATAGGTATATCCAATACTGTGAACATGGTGCTATCCATAATAGACCCGACCTTGACTTCAGCTACAAAAGTGCCCTTTGGCATTCTAGTGCTTTGTCATAAGCACAAATTTCCAACTCTGATAGAGTCAGATAAGTTTTTTTCAATCTCAAGCTAGCCAGTATCTTATTTGGGTAGACACTAAGAGAAGAGCCATCATCTACCATGCAATAGGATGTCCTTTTCCCATTCATTTAAGCTCTAATGAACAAATATGGCTTCTGCCTTTAACTGGTAACTCATGATAATCAAAAGAAATAATATCCTTCTTTTTTCCTTGTAAAACCTCTAAAACTTCTTAAGGTGTAGCAAAGGCAAGTACTCGAGTGTCAAACAAAGCTTGGGCCATCTTGCAGCGATATTCCTGAAAGCTCATAAGTAAATCCCAAACAGACACTTAGGCTAGGGTTTTCTTTAGCTACTTCATTAGCATGTCTTCTTTAAGTGATTCTTTAACCTTACGAGTCTTCTCTTTATCCTTGGGTGGTACTTCTAGTACTATGGGAACATTACGAGTCATAACTTTAAGTCCCTTATTCCTAGTAATCTCACTCACTATCCCTTCAGATTCTTAGCTAGAATTTTCCTAAATACTAAAGGTCCTAGTACACTCCCTGATAATGACTTTCCTCTTAAACTCAATCTTGATGTTCTTTTTCTCTTTCTCACTCTCTTTTTTGGAATCTATCTAGTACTAAACTCAAGTTACCATGTTACTTAAACACTCACCAATTTTGCATATGTAGAAAGTACCATGAATGTCTTGAAGTACCACCCATTTTGATAGGTGGGACCTAGCATAAAAACTAGTGGAAGAACATTATGATAAGATCCTGGCCCTTTATTCTTCCCTTCCTCGGGGTTTGGAATTTGACTAGTATCAATGAAATCTTAAATAGCATTCCTTAAAGACCTATAGGTATCAGTGAGATGACTTGTATGCTAATGATACTCACAATATTGGTCAACATGGTGCTCAAGTAATCTTTTTGAGTTAGCAAGCTTGGCATGCAGTGGCTACAACTTCCCTTCTTTTTATAGCCTTTTAAAACACCACGATAGTAGTCACCCCAAATTAAAGTAATGCCTTTTAGCTATTACAGATCCATCGACCATCTTTGGCCTTGAGTGCCCTCACTATTCCCTTTCTAATTGGAACTGAAGCCTCTATTTCCTTTTTTAGCCTCATTCTCTTTTTTCCAAATCTACAGTAATATTATTCACGAATTCTCAATCTTTGATTCCCTTGGCTTTCAACCCATCTTTCAGGTATATGGTGGTATTACAAATAAACATCTTGATATAATCCATTTCTTTTGACTTATCTCTCATCTCTAGCATAGTGAACCTCTATCTCCCTAATTAATTTGTGAAGGTCTCGTTACTCTTTTGCTTAAGCAACTCTAAATCCTTTAGGGTCACCTTAACACTAACATTACATTGGTATTCATCAACAAAAGCTTTGGCTAACTTACCCCAATCTTGTTTTCTTTTTCACTCTAAATTATGATATTAATTAAAGGCTTTGTGAGTTAATAACATGCTAAAAAAACCTAAGATTTGTTTAACTATTAGACTTTTTCCCTTTATCGAAGTTGCATAATGTTTTAAATGCACCCTAAGGTTTGTTATGCCATCAAATTTGCTTATATCTAGCATACAAAACTTATAAGGCAAGTGCTCATCAGACTCAAGGGTGATATCATTTAAATCAACCCCTCTTCCTCTAAAGATTAACCATGATATAACTTATATCTTATCTTACAGTTTGTGGATAGCAAGGTCCTCTTACTTAATAGCAGGAGCTTTAATAAAAGGGATTTTTCCTATCAAATCATCATCTGACTCTTCAATGTAATTATCCTCAACATTGATCTGGCTAACCCATTTTTGCTTATCTATAGTTTAGGTGTAAATGGAATCAGGGTTGGTAATAAAGTAAAGGAAAAGGGTGTGTTTTGGTTTAAGGTGTTGGATGCACTAGCTTGAATATTCATATGCTAGCTTAGGGTGGCTGTCAAGGTAGTGAGCATCTCATTTTTCTAAAGCAGCTAGGGTTTTATCAAGTTATTTTTTATTTCCTTCAAAGACTTAGTTTAACTCTCAGCGAGTAAAAGGGACATAATCCTCCATCTCCTCAACTATATCTTTCACTGTTTCCTCAATAATGCTCAGCATAATAGGCATAGGTGATCTATGGATAAGTAGGATATGTTACTTCTTCCAGCTTTTTCTCAATAACCAATCTATGATGGCTATAAAGCATAAGGGGTTCGTACATGGCACATGGCAATTATCAATTTACATGATGTATGTATGCATGAAATGCAACATGGACAAACATATACAAATTGCCTTTCAACCTTATTTCTCTCACACACGTGGTCTAGCTATAACCATCCTAGGTGGCTTTATTGAAGTGTTAACAGGGAAAGCAAGAATATGAATGGTGTGTGATTTCAAAATGACAGTATAACGCTCCGTACTTTAAGCATATAAGAGGTTTTAACAACTGTTGTTTGATGAATTCTGCCATTTCAAGCCAAAATTAGTTTAATCTATCCAAATTATAAAAGCCCAATGATTTAAACCTTATCTTTTAAGAAAGGGTGAAATTCATTTCATAACAGTAGTCTGTATCACATATAATGTAATTTATTATGATATTTGAAGGGGAAGTGTATCTAGGCCAATTACATAGGCTAATGAGGTCCCTCCCAATAGGCCTTCCTAATCATAGGTAAACGACATATTGGTTCACCATTTTATATACCATTTATGTACGAGGCTTAGAGTGGTGGTTATCATCCCTAACAATCCACCGAATTAGGTGAAAATGACTTCATGCTTTATAACACTATTAGGGGTAAAAAAGGAAGTTTCACTTATTCAAAGGCTTTAGCATGAAATGCAATTTTGAAAAATTATAAACCTTAGAACTAGAGATTCAACCAATATTAGTTATAAGGCACTTTTGGAGGAAATTCTCACAGGGAACTCCCCAATAGAGTCGCCAATTAGAGGTACCTCGATTGTTAGGCTTAAACCGATCCAAAATGAGCCTCCAAAGGCATATTCCAAATTTGACACGAGAATGGGAGCTTAAGTGTCCTAATAAGGTGATTTACCTAGTGATGAATGTGAATCACCAACGAGTGTTTCGTCCAAGAAGTAAACTAAAAAAATTTCCAGTTTGGGAATTTCATCTTATTCATGCCCACTAAATACCAGTTCTTATCTCGACAATACTAATTTTTATCAATTCCCTTCAAGCATGTGGTTATTGGAATTAATATAAACACTTTTGCACGTCAAAAAGGGATTAAAATTATAGCAAATAAAGAGTTCATACATCAAAATAATAATTCCAACATACATGAAATTGAACCAATTTATTAAATCGAGGACATTAGTCCAAAATCATTTTATTGGATAGATAGAACATTGGTTCTAAAAGTGATCTATTAGAAATGTTCATTTTATTTATTAAAATCACCTTTCTAAGGGATTATGAAGCTGTAGTTCTAAAACCATTTTATTAATTAACATATTTTACTCTTATTCAAATAAAATCATTTTGATTAATGAAACATGGGTTTCAAATCTTTAATAAAAACATTTTTATAAAATCCTTTTCTATTTAAAACCTTTCATATACTCAATTTTACAAACTTTAAGTGAGAAGACTTTAGTCCTCAAAGATATCCAAGTTAAAACATCTTATTTTTATCAAAATAAACTATTTTAGGTATTTAGGGACTTTAGTCCCAAACCCTTTATTTTTATGCAATTTAACCCCTATTTTCTATAAAACATTTTTATTGTGAGTTTAATTTTTAATTGAATGAAAAATCATTTTAATCTACCTATTATAACATGTATGGAATTATACACGAAAATATTTAAAATAATTACAACTGAAAATCCTACTACAAAAGATCTAAAAAAACTAATAAAAATAATTAATTACAGACCATGTATAAGATGTAAAAACAAATAGTTTTGCTGGAACAAGAATAAGTCTGTACAGACTTCAAAGGCACACACAAACTAAG
This sequence comes from Hura crepitans, assembly GCA_948208565.1. NCBI lineage: Eukaryota > Viridiplantae > Streptophyta > Magnoliopsida > Malpighiales > Euphorbiaceae > Hura > Hura crepitans. The sequence goes on along the minus strand of CANXYI010367192.1, from coordinate 3,408 downwards.
TCCGTACAAACTTGCCATGGCCATAAAGCACATAAGCAATGAAAAGCATACAGAAGACTATCCATAAATGTAGGTCTGCATGAATCTCAAAAAGGTATATTGTAGGAGAAGAACATGTTTGTACGAATGTCATTTCACCGATAGAGAAAGTCTGCATGGACTTATTCATAGATACGAAAAGATAAAAGAAAACCAACCACATCTATTTTGCAAATAGCAAACACGACATAAAATGAGAGATGTATGTATAGAAATAAAACGGAAATGACAACAATCAATAATGAATAAATAAGAGGGCAAATAAATAAAAAGAACATTAAAAATGATCTCCTCTCTCTAATAAGGTAGAACCATCAAAATGAACCCTTTAACATCCCACTTTCATAGAGGATCGTAGACCCAAGATAAGAAAATACAAATAAAAGAAAAGATCTTTGCACACATGTTTGATGTAGGTTCATAAGGACTAAAGCAACATGATATATAATGGAATATAGGTTCACAAACCAAACTTCCTCACAATAGGAGGTCCGTGCGGACTTCCCATCAGATGAGGAACTAAAAACAATTTATTAAAAATGAAACAAATAGATAAAGCAACAGAGGTGTTCCCTCTCTATCGGAGAAGATCCATCAAAATAGATCTTTTAATACTCTATTTATCATAGACCTAAAAAAAAGGAAAATGAAAACTAAAAATGTAAAAATAAAATAATAAAAAAGGATAAATCAGAAAATGGAGATGAGATGAATGAATGAGGGCCCCTATAAGTGTTTCCTTATATATTTACCCCAAATGAAGATTCTCTTCAAGCTATGTAAAGTTAAGCCACTTCAAAACTAGGTAAAGATAGATGTTTCTTCAAGTTCTTCAAGCTTTAGCAATGAAGGATTGAGGTTTTTTAGAGAGTTTTCTTGTGAGGGGAGGGAAAGGAATAGAGTAAGTGTAAAGGGATTTTTTTTTTTTTTCAAAATCCTCCTCCTCTCTTAACAAAGAATTAGCCTTGTATATTTCTTTACCAAATAATTTGTGGGTCCTAATAAAGTATATTCCTCTAGTCATCTAGAAGGTGGTCTCAAGACGACCTTATGAAAGCCTAGGTCCACACGGACCTTAAAATTACAAGTCTGCACAAGCCTAATCGAGGTCCATATGGACTTATATCGTTACAAGATGAGGTCTGCATAGATAATAGAGATATATGCCATCGATGTTTGTACAAATTTTTAATCCCTGTAAAAGGAGGTTCATACGGACATCATGTGATTATCCATTGAGTCTCTTCCTCATGCCTTTTTTAAGGTATTTTTTAGTTCTATTTTTAGTGTATTTTTCTTAATTTGTAGGCATCCCTTACATCTTTTGAGAAACATTTGGTATCTGAAAGCTTCATTATTGGGAACCCTCTAAATTAGGAAATACCTCAAGTGTCAACGCCTACATACTCGTACACCTAATCCATCACTCCTTCATGCAAAGGCTCATAGCAAATTAAATGGCTTAATTAACTCCATTTTTTCCTCCATTTTTTCTATGTTTTGATAAATGCACATCTAAAAAATTAGTTGTCACTTTGAGCCTAATTATTGTAATACACATTATTGATTTTTTTTAAGTAATATCAATTTTATTTATTATGCTTTTTATGTACAAATGCTTTTAAAAGTTGATTACATATCATATAAACATCAATTTAAATTATAAAAAAAAAAAAGTTGACTAATTTTATATTGAATAACAAATTATTTAAATCAATAACTAAAAAATATATAATTATGTGTAACACAAATTGTAACGACCAAATTCCGACTCTCGTGAATAGTACTTCCTGAGGTGAATGGTGCTTCTCGAAACTCAAGTCGCACTAAATATACCGACGAGTAGTATTAATTACAAGAGAATTTTGGATAAAGTTTGAAGCCAATCTGAAGTTGTTTGAATGGTTAAAAATGCTAAATAAGATTTTATGGCAGTGTCCTATGAATAGTGCCATAGGCAAAGTTAAACCGTAAATAAAATAAAAAGTTGCTCAAAATAATCTAAAAATTTTACAATCTCATACTCAAATATTTCGAGTAGTCCATTAGTTTTGGAATCGGAATTTTCTAAGATCAGGAAGTAATTTTTTAAAATTTTTGGGACAGAAAATAGATTAATTTTTTGGATTTTTATTAGAATTTAGGCACAAGACTTTGAGAGAATTTAGAGCTTAAATTTATCTAATTTTTGGGATAGGAATAGAGGAAAACTGACTTTCCTATCGATTATAATATTTTTTTAAAGAGAAAGAAAATTCATTTTTTTAAACTATAAAAAGGGAAAATTTTCTCATCCATCCATATGTACACAAAACACCTCATCCTCCACCCCAAACACCCAAAAATCTGCCCACTTCTCCCCCTCCCCTTATCCTTGTGATTTCTTCCTCTACAATCACACCCACACCGAAAAATTATACCTAAAATGACGAGCGTTTCGAAATGAGTTCGTGGACACCAATTTCGTCCGAAACGACAGAGTAAATTAGGAGAAAAGTCGAAGAGAAACCCGAGGTAAATAGTGACACTCTCTCTCCCGAGAATTATTTTTTCGTAAATTTTATTTTTCACAGGTTCCTAGGGTGTCGTAGAGGGTATATCTAGGCTCGAATTATTTTTTCAATATATGGATTATTTTATATTATTTTTTAAATTTCATATCCTTTTGAATTCGTAGGCGAGACATCGACCCGAGCTTCTTGGGGTAAGGAAAAGGCTTAAATTAGCTTTGGGTATCCCGTGCGACTTACTTTAGTAAGTGTAATCACTTTAATTGTGTTAAAATGTCTATGTATCTATTATGTGCATTTTGACATAAATGGTCATTTAATGAAATAATGAGAATTTAATGCATATTTGGTCATATATGGCATAAATGTATGATGAATGCATGTAATGTGATGGTCTAAGATGAATTATGCATGAATAATGGCAATATTAGCTAAGGAACGCATTATGTGATCATAGGACCGTATAAAGTCATTTTTGCATCACTAATGTTGTATGACTGTGTATAACTGGTTGGAAGTATGTGGAAGTGATATTGAGCATCTAAACATGATATAGAGTTGTATATGCATATGTACGTGTATTTTTATGGCCTCGGGCATATGGAGGTCGATATTCGCATATATAAGCCATATTGGTATAATCTTGAATTATATATGTATATGACTTAAAAATGGGGCTTTGTGCTTAAATGCCATTCCTAATGTGCACTTATAACATGTATAATATGTGTGCATGGTATATGATGGCCGAATGCCATTTTGAACCTATTTGGGATTATCGCTTTAATAAAGCCATAAAATGCATGTTTATCGCTAAAATATCGATATTGTGTGAAAATGGCAATATATGCAATATGTG
>CANXYI010367181.1:0-11884 GCA_948208565.1 Hura crepitans | reverse complement strand
TGAGTGATTTAATTTATTAATTTAATGAGATTAAATAATTAAATTAAATGTTTAATTTGATTAAATATGGAGAAAATATTGTATTTTTATTAGGGACAAGAGTGGTTTAGTGTTTAGGAGTTGCCACTTGGCCTTTACACTAGGACTTTTGATTTCTATACTAGAGAAGTTCAAAATTTAGATCTTATTTATGCCTCAATAATATGCATTCCATTATATTTTAACATTTATCAATCCTATGTCAAACAAGCAATCATTATATTTAAAGCAATTATGTCAACTTTTCACTTACAAAGAGTAAACTGTAGTATTTAAAAAAAAATACAATAAGTATGTTGTACTTCTAAAAATTGGGTCATTCATTAATTGTGGTATGAGCTAACAATAACTAGTAATTTCATACGAATTAGCAATAAGTACTCAACTCAGGAGATTGACCTTTATTAAAATACATTTTTATGTGACTTTTGATTAGAGAAAAAACATTTTATTATGAAAACACAAATTAATTAGTTAGAAAATCATTTGATGTGAAGTTAAGCATTTGGCATGTAAAATAAGTTGTTATACTACCTATTACAACCCAAAATAAGCTAATAGATATAGTAAGCACAAAATCAAAACAAATAAAATAAAATACTTAATTGGTCCCATTTGTACGATGCTAAGTTTGTGTAGAATCCATAAAGCTCTAGCATGTGTTCGTGCAGACTGCTACTTATAAGGTTTATAATGTCTATTTTGACCTCCACTCTAGTGAGAAAGGTCACTTGCAAACAACTCAAAGGAAAAGGTTAATGATACTAAATAAGTATTCATAAAGACTAATAAAGAGAACGGGAAGTGCAAATACATGTGAAAACTAAAATTCAATGTAAATGTCTACACGGACTACGTTCCTTATAAAAAGGAGTTTGTACAGACTACAAAACACAATAAATAAACTTAACACAAATATACCCATGTAGACTACATTTCTCATGAGATAACATAATACACAAGAATGAGATAAGATCATCTGTATGGACTTCATTCCATATGAGAGAGAATTCATGCATACTTTATAATAGTTTAGTATGTCAACAATATGTATATTAGGGAAAGGGATAATTATACAACATGATAACATCATAGAATTATGTCATTATGGTAAACAAAATACATTAAAACATGATACAGAAGACAAATAAGACACTATTATTGAACATATATCCATGCGAATGATGAATCATGCATATATCAATAAAATAAGTCTATGCGGATGTCATCATACTTATAGATAGGTCCGTGCAATTAAGATGAAAATAACATCATAGTTATAGCATAAAAATAGTCAATTGTAAAATATGAAACAACTTAAAATTATGACCTACTCTTATGATCAAAGTGGAGATTACATGAAATCACCTCACTTGTGATCAATCCTTAGAGATTCTAGGTCCATAAAAATAGTAAGAATGCACAGTAGAAGGTCTCAAATCTTACCCTTGTAAGTAAACTTCAAGCAATAATGCAAAAGATAAGGTCTTGGAAGAATAGAATTTAAGTGAAGGCTATTAGGACTAGTCTAGTGATTCCTAGTTAGAGTCCTCTCTTGGACTCATGAATGGTAGGTTTTGGCTCTTAAAATTGCCTACCTTTAGATTTCCCCCTCTTTATCCTTCTTAAGAAGGGTATTTACAAACTTAAAGTGATGGTTCTCTTATCCAAAAGTAATAGAATCCTTCCAGGATTGGGAGACAGAGTCTGAATAGGAAGTTCACACTTCTAAAAGCTTTTTGTCAACAAGTCCGTGCGGATTTGTCAGCTTAGTCCATGTAGACTTAGGTCAGGGGCTCTCCCACTAGTATTTGGGCTTTAGGCTGTGTCTTGGGCTATTTTTATTTTAGCTCGTGTGGATATGTACTTTGGCTTATCAATGTGGATCTTAGGCTATGGGTTTAATTGGTCTAGGCTAACTATGTTACACACCTTGCAATATTAAGTCCTAGTGGACTTGTGCCATTTTAGTCCATATGGACTTGATTTCTAGGCTGCTTACCTTGTTGCTTAAACCTATCTCTAGTTATCATCGTAGGCTAAATAAGAAAGGTATCTATAGTTGCCCCTACTTTTGTGTGTGCTGTGAAATGCCAAACCAACAGTCCATATCATATTACTTATGTTAGAGATACTTACCTGAAGGTATACTTACCTTGCATGAAGCTACATTAAATATAGATGCATACCTTTGAATCATTACAAAAGCTTGCTATACCTAAAGTGTATTTTCCCTTTGAAAAAGAATTAATATTGTTAAGAAAATTACACTAAATATGGGTTCCTGCTTGTCCTCAGGTGAAGTACAAATTTAACTAGATTAAGACAAGTTTTTACTTTGATGTTTCCAAATAAGGTTTGAAAGTAAGCTACATCGAATACGGATGCCTACTCACCTTTGATTGAAGATGAACTATACCAATAATAGGTACCTATTTGCCTTCAAGGGAATTTCAATTTTGTTAAAGTTAAAGAAAACTACACCGAATATAGGTGCCTATTCACCTTCAAGGGGAAGATAAACTTTACCAAATATACATGCCTATTTGCCTTCAAAAGAATTTCAAGTTTGCTAATGTTGAAAAAGAAAACACTGAATGTAAGTGACCATTCATGTTTAAGGGGAAGATAAACTACACCAAATATAGGTGCCTATTTGCCTTCAAAAGAATTTCAAGTTTGTTAAAGTTGAAGAAAACTACATCAAATATAGGTGCTTGTTCACCTTTAAGGGCAAGGTAAACTACACTAAATATAGGTGACTGTTTGCCTTTAAAAGAATTTCAAGTTGTTTAAATTTGAAGAAAACTACATTGAATATGGGTGCCTGTTTACCTTCAAAGGAAAGATAAATTACACCGAATATAGGTGACTATTTTCCATCAAAGGAATTTCAAGTTTGTTAATGCTAAAGAAAACTACACTGAATACGGGTGCTTATTTGCCTTTAAGTTTGTATGTTGTAAATAAACCCAACCAAATCTAGTGATAAGTATAAAAAAGTTGATTAAACTTAATCTAGTGATGAGCTTAAAAGAGTTAACCAAACTGAATCTAGTGATAAGTCTACAAGAGTTTACCAAATCAAATATGTCGATAGGCCTAAAATAGTTGACTGAACCAAATCTTATGATGAGTCTGAAAGAGTTGATCGAACTGAATCTGGTGATAGGTCTAAAAGAGTTGACCAAACTAAATCTTGTGATGAGTTTAAAAGAGTTTACCAAATTGAATCTGGTGATAGGTATAAAGCAATGGTTCAAACCATGTCTAATGTTAAGGATATTGTTATCATGTAGTTATGTGCGTGACATCATGTGCACATGTACTGTGTGTGATGTAAGTGCATGATTGATGCATGAGTTAGAGGCTTAAATGTATTTAGGCATATGGCTAATGCATGTGCATGTGCGTGTGCATGTGCATGACCTCTATGGCTAAGAGATGTGTGCAGATATGAATGTAATGCCTTGTATATATAAGTTCGTGCTTTGGATGAATGAGACTTTTCTATGATATGCAAATGAATGTGACTTTATCTTAAATATTGTGCACATGCATGTTACTTCTCTTTTGTGTTCCTAAGCTATGTAAGCTAAATGCTTGCACTAATGCTTGTAAACTTATTAAATGTGTATATATTTTATGCTCCTAAATATATGAATGTGTCTTGTGATTAGTGACTTAATATTCTCTTAAATGAAAGAATAAACTTTATCCTATCATAGATGAATGAGTGTTGAAGCATAAATGTGAATAATAAGATGCCATTAATAAATGAATGAACTTTATCTTAAGAATGAGCATGAAATAATATAGGTGGTGGATGAATAAGGTAAATGAGATAACTCTAGTGTATAAATATGGTGATAAAATGATTCAATATGAATATGTCATAAATGGATAAGTGATTCAATAGTGTATAAAATGATTCATCATGAATATGTCAAGAATGATTTAATAGTGTATAAATATCTATTGACTAGGTGGATAAGTACATGTGAATAAATTTCGCGATGAATGAGTGATATGCAAATTGGTTCCTAGTCTCTTCTAAATGATGGAAAGTAGTAAGGTATATTTTTGACTGAGTGGTGAATAGTGCATTTTTGATGATGTTGATACATGTGAAATACATCAGGAATATGAGTGAATGGTAAATGTATGTAAGACATGACTATGACTTTTCCTAGAAGATTGAATGAATAAATCATCTCTTACGATGTATGAATGGTGAAGCTAGATACATATTAAATTATGGTTTTTTTTTTTGCTATGATGAATGAATGGTGAAAGCTGATAGATGTTGAACAATGGATGTATCTTTTCCTATAGTGAATGAATGTTCTTTTGTGATGGATGTATGATAAAGGCAAATATATGAATAGGTAGAATGGGTACTTGTTCCTACAACTTGTGTATGAATGAGTGTGAGTGAGTAAACCTATTGTTTATGATGTATGTGTGCCAATGTTTCTAAATACATGAGTCAGTTCACATTTTTGTTATTGGGAACATTCTCCTCTCAAACTTATCATAGGAAAAGGTTAGGTTTAAGAAAAGAGTGAAGTTATAAAGTTGTAGGCTAGGTTAGAGTAATAAGAATAAGATGTCTCTTAAAGAAAGTGGTCAAGTTAAGGGGATGGAAAGGCTAGAGAAGGTGTTGAGAAGTAAGTCGAGTTAAGGTGAACAATGGTGAGGCCAAGTCTTGGGTGAAATGTCAATTTGCCATGGAGGGCATTTTAAGCTTATGTGGCTAAGGAGTGAACATGCAAATGTATGTGATTGCACAACATGGTACTCTTATTATTAGCTAGTCTAAAGATTTTCCAACTAAATATTTTCTCTCAAACTCTAATTATTACCTAAACTGCCTTTTACAAGTTTTCAATCTAGTGAGGTATGCTCTAATTTTTGCCTAGGCCACCCTTTGTGAGGTTTTAACCTAGCGAGCTTTTTTTTCTTGAATTCAACTTATCCACCTTCTATTAAGGCTTAAAATGTTGTGCTTGATCAACTGAATTTGGACTTACACCTTTTAAGATGGGTTGATATGTTTTAGAGCTCTTACCATGGGAGACAGAGCTTTTCATATCAATAAGTAATTCATTATGGGTGCCAGCTTAATGCCTTATAGTGTTTTGAATCTTTGTAGTTTTGTTAAATGTCGAATGTCATCTTTTTGACATTTTCATATACTACATTGATGATATCCATGTTATTAGTCAATCTAAAGATTTTTTAGCTAACTATTTTCTCTCAATATCCTTGAATTTTGCCTATGCCTATGCTCTTGGTTGATTGGCTTAATGGGAACACATTTTTTTTCTTTTTGAATAAGGGCAACCATGATTGAAAATAGAATGCTCAATTATTTAATGCTTGAGGCAAATCTTTTCATTTTTGTAGGCTTTGGAGTTTTGGCATCTTAGAGCTTCTGACCTTTGGATTTTAGGTGAGCAAGAACCATGAAATGTTTGTCATTTTAATATGATTGCCATAAGCTTTTAGGCTTTGAAAAAGATGATATAAAATGAATTTGATGCTTTAAGTTTTAGAGCCTATTAAATTTAAACCTCTTTTAAGATTAAAGGAAAGCATTCATTTGGGTTTAACTGCCCCCAGCTTGTTATTTTCTTTTTTATCTCACATCTCTCATTCAAGGATATTTCTCATGCCTTATAAGGAGAGATCAAGTCTTGAGCTTCAAAATTTGGTGCAGTAGTGGTGAGCCATCATGAACTATTCATGGTACTTATGGACTAATCTTATCATGTTCCTTTTTTTTTTAAATCTCCCAACCTACTTTCAAGAATACCATGCTATACAATGATTGTGCTACACAAAGATGCTTATGAAAAGCAAAAACAATGCTTTATTCAACTTTAATTGTTCTAACATAGATGAAAGAAAACAATTTAGTAAAGAAGACAAAGACAATTTATCATATCTTTATTAGATCCTTCTATATCCTTGATTGGTGGGATCTTATAGTTGGTCAATAGTTGACCTATAAGGTGGTAGACTGATGGTAAGGTGGAGAGAGCCTTCCTTTTTTGAGAATTAAGGAATATTGTTGAGGTTTGGTGATAGGTAATTTTTAAGGTTAGGTATGGTGTTTAAGTATTAATAGTCAAAGGAGGTTCTCTTCTTTTAATTACTTGAGCATCATGTTTTTAGTTACAAATTGACTTCTACCTTTGGTTCTATGTCTTATTGCCATTTTAGGGATGAGGTGTGTTGAAAAAGGGTTGATCTTTTCCTTTGAAGTGCCTGAGTGAAGGATGATGCTTATGGTTAGCATGATATGTGGTTAATGTGATGTGATGTATGTTCTAGGCATTTATGATGCTATGTTATGCTTAACTTGCATGGATGATTGTAAGATCAAAGTTTAGCAATGCATGTGATATGTACATGATGTGCCTAGACATAGTATAGATATGTGATGGATGTGTGCCACACCTATACTAGGTAAAATGGTACAAGGTGAATGAAATCTACATGATGCCAATGGTATACATGGGATGCATATGATTTGTACATGATATGCCTAGACATAATATAGATATGTGATGGATGCATGTTACACTTATACTAGTTAATGAAGTCTACATGATATATGATATGTGTGTGACGCCCCTTACCAGATTCTTGAAGAAACCCGATAGGCAATACCCTTCCTGCTAAGTCACCTATCTTAGAATTTCTCTAGAGGTAAACTCTGTAACACTTATACACTGTTCTAAAACTCTATTAGGTATTACTTAGATTTCTAATGTAAACCTTAATCATGTTCCTATATGGTTTGATAAACTTAGAAAACCCATTTACAAACACTTTACAAGTTATAGAAAATTAGGCAGCACAACTGCTACCCGGGTGACATACTAAAATTTTTTTCACCTGTTAAAAGTACTTCTATAGATAATCATTCATTCAACCTTTATCTGGAGCCTTCATCAAAAATATGTTAGAATCACACACGTAAAGCCTCAAGCCTATAGTTATCAAAATCTCAAGTAACCCAAACAAAAAAAACACCTATTTATATACATCACATCCATGTTTTATATACAGACATAGCAACTCTTAAGCATGCTAACCCATACTTATAGAATTTACATGAGTGCCACTACTCAAATAAAAGCAGCTCTATTTACCCTTCAAAACTTGTAATGCTACACTACACGATTATTGAGACTAGTTTGCTTGTCCTTTCTACTTGCTTACCACAGTATAAGTACGTTGAGTATAAAACTCAGTGGTGAATTTAAACCATGTAAAACATGCCACATGGATTAACACACACAAGCAAATATAATACAATGGTCTAGATGTAGTGTGTCGGTGATATGCTATGTTTACTTTAAAATTACCTAAATGCCACTATATTTTATTTATTAAATTTTTCATCATAAGTTATCCTCAATTATTATAGACTTGTATTTTATCTTACTTTAAATCCATTTTATAGGCCCAACTAGATATATGGCACTTACAAACACTGGACCAAAAGGGAACTGAAGAGTGTGCAGTGGCCCACATTTTGGACCCCGATAGCTACACCGGCCTAATACAACCATTGGGATCAGTTCATAAGAACCTCCCAAAGGGCAAAATAATGAGCAATTGTGCATAAAGAATAGTTTGTAGACCTCTCAATGGCAATTTATCATGTTAAATCATTCATTCTAGTCTGCCTAGTAGACTAGTGCAATAGCCCCTCTTAGGACCTTTATTGTTGCACCGGCATAATTTGATATATAGACAATAATGCTAGCAATATAGTGGTCTACCCAATAGATTATTGCAGTGACCCAATTAGTGACCTTGGTCACTGTATTGGCCTAGTCCGATAATAAATAGTCTAGTAATTGCTAATCCTTAAATTAACCGGTTAACCCATCTAGTGGGTGTCTAACTAATGGGCCATTTGACTTCATTTTAAGTTTATTTCTTTACTTATCATCTTTTTATAATATTCCATGTTGAAAAATAAATAGTTAAAATTTTTATCAGATAGTCTATTTTTGACATGGACAGTTACAGGTAATTTTTAGCCCTACCGGGCAATTACGGGTCAATTTTTTGAAATAATTTGAGGCATGGTCTTAGGCATAATTAAAGCCATAGTAAGTCTAGCCTAGTCCATTATTTTGGCTTATTTAAACACATGCTGAGCAATCATTTTAAACATAGTCCCAAAATTCATTTTTATAGGACAACTATAGGTTAATTTTCAATTTTGTGATGGCCATTTTAAGTTCATTTTAGGTCCTTTTCAATCCATTTTTTTAGTGCCACTCGCACTCATTATCATACACATTCATAGGCTTAAAGCATCTCAAATATATATCTCAAATAGCCATAAAAGTTGCTTCCATTCCATGTCATATAAACATTACAATTTAGACCAATTTAAGGTACTTTTTGGATGCATATTTTAGTCTATGTACAAGACAATTTACCATACCATTATAAACAAATTTCAAGTCCCCTTTTCCACCATTTTCCAACCTTAAAAGATATACTAATATCTATGATTTCATGCATTATTACTCATGCATATTTACTTAAGTCATGCCATATAAACATTGCTAAATCCATGAGAAATGTCTCATGCCATGTTACACACATATACATGTTATGCCTTACCTCATTTTCATGTAATTTATCTTTGCATACCTCTTAGCCAATGCCTTTAAATGGCCATGTACATGCTTTCAATAACATTCAAGCACACATACACATATTTTAACATCACATAAGTAAGCTCACACACACACAATGCCATAGCCGTGTAAATTAGGCCATTGTACACCTCAATCATGCCACGGCTATACTTAGTACACACACACACAAGCCTTATTCACTAATTTCTTCCCCTACACCTATAATGCCATCATGAACAAGTTAATTCCTACATAAATTACCATGGTAACTCACTATATCCTTAGCCTACTTGCCAAATTACCTCTCGGCCAAATGAGGCCTAATGCCCACACTCTAAATTTCTATCATATACTATCACAAATCATGCATTTCTATGTCAAATACACTAGAATCCATGCCAAAGTCACCTTAACAAGTCATACACACACACACACACCCTTATACAAACCTCTCAACCAAATGTGGATTAAGCCCCTCCGTGCATTCTTTTCACCCAATTACCATTCTAAACAAGCATTTTATACATAAATAACCTAAATACATGCCTAATTCATCAATTCAAACACATTAACTACATTTTCCCCCATTTCCATACAAGACATCTACACTTATCACACTTAGAATTCAAGGTCCATGCTTAAAATGCCTTAAATTCACAAGCCTCACTACCAAAAGAGATAAATTCTTTACTTCAAGCTTGAAAAAGGCTAAAGCACACCTTAATATACCTTTTCTTTTATTCATGCCATTCTCATTCAAAAATCCTTGAAAAATCACACAAGTTTCCAAATCAAATTCCAAGTATATATGCATTCTTAGAATCACCAAATCTTCTAGGAAATAAATTAAAAAGAAGGAAATCACTTACACATCAAAAGTTGGTTGTACACTTGATCTCTTTTGAATTTTCTTAAGATTTAGGGACTCTTATGGCCTCCAATGCCTTCACAAATTAATTTGCAATACAATTAAAGGATTTTTGGTGGCAATTGGTAATAGAAAAGCTTGCAAAAAGAAGGAAAAATGGTGGATATTAGTTAAAAATGGTATCAGGACAATAGGAGGAGGAAGAAGGGGAAAGGGGTGGGTGGTGGGTGAATTATGCCATATGGACACTTAGGTGTCAATTAGAAGCTTATATGGTGGGTGAGGTGGCACAGATGGGATTACAAGCCAGCCGAGCATCCTGAAATTACTCGAACTTGATAGAAACTTCGAAGAATTTTTAAGAATCACTAGAACCTCCAAAAATCATCATGTTTATTTTAAAAATCCTTGATTACTCCCATTTAAAGGCTTATAAAATTTAATGGCCAAATTCCACTAATAGAACAGTTTACCAACTACTTTGATTTACACGTAAAACCTTGAAATTAAGAAAATTTGTAAATGACCTCAAAATTCAAAAATTCTTTCACAAATAGACTCAAGGGAATTTTTGATCTTTAGGGTATGGCATTTTTAGGTCTGTCCGGGCACATCCTGAATCATTTTTGGTGCACTCCATTTAATCCTATAGCCCACTAGATTATAGCCTAAAATAGTTTATTAGTTCTGCTAAATCATTAAATTAAATCAATTTCATCATTTTATGGCCCCTTAAAGTTTCATGACAAGTACCCCTACGTCAAGCCTTATGAAGGTGACTCAGCACTCTAGGACCACTTTTCAGCCTCAATGGTACTATTCATAGATCCTCGACTTGTGGGCATTACAATATGTCTATATGTGGTATGCCAAATGTGATTGCATAAGTATATGGGTGAGGTTTACCAGTTATTCTTATTAATGTGATACAAGGTGGATGGTTAATACATTTATGGATGAATAATGCATGACTAAGCCTAAATAGTATGTGTGAAGTTATGGGGTTGTGTTGTATAACTATATAAGATGGTTCATGATGTATGATGCATTTACAACTTATGCAAATAACATGGCATATGTATGAGATATTTGTGCAAGGTGACGATGCATAAAAAATTATATCTAAGTTATGACACGAGATATCTCTACTAAGTATATGGATTACAATGAATGTTTATTTTGTTGTTCATGGATAAGAGAGTCTTTTAAAAATATATGTGGATTGTCTTATGATGAATAATGCATGCTTCACATGGTAGGGAACTTATGGGTTTATTATATAAGATGGAGGTACGAAAGGTGTATGCCAAGAGATATATTCATGATGTATGTAGGGGTAAAGATATATGTATAGTTTTGTGTGGATACATGTAAGGATGTATACATGAGAATATGAGATACACATATGAGGTGCTTATTCCTTAAATGCTATGGCATTTATGTTATGCATGCCCACATGGATGGCTAATGTATGGGTAAGGTTAGGAGATCCTATCACATGCTAGTGTGAATATACCTATGTGAAGTTGAATGCTGCAGGATTATACCAAGTGTGCGCATAAGATATGACTTTTTTATATATGGATATGACTGAGGTTTGCATGCCTATTCTAATGTGCAGGAATAGGTGAACTTATGTGTCTATATATGGTGATGCAAGATGCATGTAATGTTACTGCATGTTTCAAGCAATATGATGCCATGTAGGATGCAACCTAAGGGTAATAAAAAATACATATGGATGTTGATGAGGTTTCCATATTAGATGAATAAATGTTACACCTATACTAGGTAAGATGGTAGATTAGAATTGTCCTGGAGATGATGTGACAAGCATATATATGGATGGTTTTACCAATATGGTGAATAATGCATGCTTTAAGATGGTAAAGTGCTTATGCATTTGCCATGTTTGGGGGATGATACAACTTATGACATGGTTAGGGACTATAGTGATGTTTATGAGATATGCCTTAGGTACATTAGCTCGTAGCCTAAGAGGACTAATACTATATGCAACACATATTAGTGTACAAGATACAAATACATGTATAGAAAATGTATGTATAGAGATACATCATGTGAAAATGCATATAAAAGATACATGTATATATAAAGATACATTTAAGGAACCATGGGAGGTATCAGGCATATAAAGATGTATGTATGGCTTTTAGATATTCATGATACATATGAATATACATTTTTGCAAGATGCATGAATGATACATGATGCACTCATTCTTTATGGTTATATAGATATATTGTATGCCTATATGGATAGTTATGTATAGATTAGGAGA
>CANXYI010367146.1:0-10465 GCA_948208565.1 Hura crepitans | reverse complement strand
TATGTATGTATGTATGTATGTATGTATGTATGTATGTATGTATGTATATATGTATTTATATGTATATGTATGTGTGTGTATGTGTGTGTGTATTATATAAACGAGTGTATAAGTGAGTAATTGACATAGCAATTGAGTATGGAATCGATGATATGTTATGAAGTTGGAAATGATATATGTAAGATGCTTGGGACGAATGAGATTGATAAAAGTGTTTGTTTTTATGCAGTTTAAAATTTTAGATAATGCCCGATCAATTGTTATGCTATTGAATTTTTGAGACAATAACCACTTTATGAAATGTCTTAAAAGCGGTAAAATGGTCTAAATTGCAAAGGAAAATGTTTTCAATAAAAATGTAATTGTAACTATTCTTATATGTTTGTTTGAATGTACTATAACACATCGTTGCCGGGTTCTCTAAAAGAACAATTAAGGAGTGCTACACAAAAAATACATCAAGTTTCAAAATTCTACTCTCAACTACTTATCTAAATAGTTAATTATGCTTACCAATCATATCGTGCTTGACAGCAATTGCCTAGCAAGTCTACTATTAGTAATTTACAAGTCATGCACAATGGTAAGTAATCTTGAAGCTTAATTTTAATAATAATCATATTAAATTTAATAACGTATTAGAAATATTAAAAATAAACTATTTAAACAATAAAATCATATATTGAAATACAAGAGTATACAAAATAACAAATATTGCAATATTTTATACAAAGACAAATGAATAAGTATTTTATCGTATTACTAACTAAACTTATTTTTAGTTTCTATCCGTTACTATTGCTATTGGAATAATTTCGATATTTTCTTGTCAAATAACCCCTGTATTGATACTATATTCCTTTTAAGCTGATTGAAGTTCTTCAATAAGAGTAAATTGAGTTGCCATATTAATATCTATAATGAACACTAAATTTAACACAATGTTATTAATTAATGCAAAAACTAACATGCACTAACAAATAAGCAAATTCATAAATGAATACATTTTGATTTTACACCATTTACAAAACAAAAAATTCAAATTAAAGTGCACATTGTACCTTACTTTTAAATCAGATGCAATAATAATAAGAAGTAATTTAAGAAAGATAATATTTAATTACTTAATGTAAAAGAAACTAAAATAGAGAGACTCAAATTATGTTTTTTCTAGTTTGATACTTAACCTTTTCTTTATATAGACAATTGATAATTTAAAATAGGTATGTCAATATTATATTCAATAAAACTAATAATCTAAATAGAAAAATATTAAATTTAAAATAAAAAATTAAATATTCCATTTTAATAAATTAAATACATAAATATTCTATATGAAAAAGTATCAATATATTATTTACTATCAAATACAATTTTGAGTAAGGGAAAATATAGTTTCTTGTTTGGGAAGCCATATTATTTTATGGGTACTTTTTTGTTTGGGAGTGAAGCTCCGATGTAACGCCTAAAAACTCTAATTTTATGAATAGGACTCTCTAAGATATAAATAGTGTTTCCCAAGTAATCGGGTTACACTAAGGTGCCAAGAGGGAGTATTAGTCATAGAACTATGTTAGGCAAAATAATGATGAAAATGAAGTTATTTGCACTAACCATTGGACCAATAAAATTTTTCACGTCGATATCTAGTGAATGGTGACCTAAGTTTATATCGAGTTGTAAAATGATCCGAATGTGCACGAATTGCATGACCTGAAGGTCAAAAATTCCAAATAGTTCAATGATGTTGAAATCAGAATTTTTTTGGCATCGATTAATATTTTATCTAAATTTCTTGAAAATGTGATTGATTAGTTAACCTACTTCCCACTGGCTTTTGGACCCGAGATTTTAAAGGTCTTTAAATTGAGAATTTTTGTAATTTTTGGCATTTAAAATAGTATTTTTGGAGATCTTAAACATTAAAATCATATTTTTAAATCTTAAAACATAAATAGAATTAATCTGGACTGTTGGATTGCCATGTGGTGTGATCGTGGCCATCTATGATCTTAATATAAATAGTATGAATGTGTGCATATGTCACATATGATAAAACACTTACCTTCTTACTCCAAATCCCCCATGGCCAATGCCACCACTTATTCTCTCTCCTCCCTCTTCCTTTCTTCATTTTTTCCTACTATCACCATTAAATCTTACACATTATACACCTAAAATAATCTACATCATTCCTAAAAGCTGATTTTGGGGTTAATTTTGCAAGAAAGTGGTGTTTGAAGGCAAAAGGATTCATTTGAAATTTAAGGTTTTAAACACCTAAATGAGGTAACCCCTAAAACTAAACCCTAGCATTTTTCTAGGTAATTAGAGGCACTCTAAATCATGATTCTGGTGTTATTTTTAAAATTAGAGGAGTATAAATTTTTCTAATTTATTCCCTATTATGGAAATTAAAGAACTTGGAGGATAGTAAGAGCAAGGGCAAAGAGAAGTTGTAGAGTAGCATTTGGGATACTAGATAACTTCTCTGTAAGTGTATTCGATAAAATATATGAGTGTGTGTGCATGCTGTGAAAATTCCATATTGTGTGCATTATGTAGATGGCTTTAATTTAGGAGTTAGTGTAACCTTAAAATGGAGATTAAGGTATATTAGGGTTTAAGGCATGGTAATTAACAAATGTGAACCAAAAATGGTATGAAAATAAGGTAGTAGCCATATTGTACGTAAAATGGGGACATAGTTGGAATTAATGAAATCATTGTATAATGGATGTAATTAAAGTGTAGTAACCTTGAATCAATTAGTGTAGCATGTATTGAATTTGTGCATTAATGATTGTGTAGAGTGGTAGAATTATTAAACATGAAACATGTGTATGTTGTGTGATGTAATGTGTGTTGTGTAATGTATATGAACATACTAAAATTGGTAATATGTGTGGAAAAATTGATAATGTGATTAGTGAGAATCATAGCATAGTATAAAATATGCAAAATGGTTATTTGCATGTGATAAGAAGAGAAATAAGTAATGTTGAAATGACAGTGGCATGAAATGTGAATTATGAGAATGGCATTATGAGATAAGTGACATGAAATGACTATTTGATATAGTAATATATGATGACATATGATAACTGTGTACATAGACCTAGACCATGGGAAAATTTGATTGGAATTGATGTGAGAAAAGAGTATATAAGACATGTAAATTGTATGTAACGAAGTGGAAATAAAAATAGCCCATATATGTTAAACAACCTGCTGGATAGGTTGACTGGTCAACTAAGAGATGTAGCAGCTATTAGAACACTTTGATGTCATTACATGTATATGATGATATTTGACATATTTGATTATAAAGTGGGTGTAGCCACCGGGAGGTCCAGTAGAACTACTGCATGTATTCTAAAGCAGGTGCAACCATCGAGAGGTTCAACAAGACCACTACATACATATGTACTGATTATATTAATGATATTGATTATAATGCAAGTGCAGCCACCGAGAGATCCAATAGAACCACTACACGTAATCTAAAGCAGGTGCAGCCACTAGAAGATTCAACAAGACCACTACACATTATATTGACATAGTATACTTGTGCAGCAGCCATAAGGTCCAAAATATGGGCCACTACACATCATAATCTTGATATCCAGTATTGGGATTGGTTTCTCTCAGATATGGGCTAGCAAATGAAAATTTGAAAATGTGATACATAAATGTGAAGTGAATGGGTTAGTAAATTATAGGCTAACGAGCTAAGTAAATTGGAAAATGACCTCGGTATTAACACAATAAGTAAATTGGTCAATGAACATGAGACTTAGTGATGGTATGTAAATATGGAAAGTTAATTGTAAACCTAAGTGGTGAAATTTGGATATGTAAATGACATAAAATATATAACAATAAACTGTGGTAATATAATAACCTAAGATGGCTTAATAGGTAATATAACAGGTAAGGTAAAATATGTAAATGCTATGTGAGATATTCCATTATCGAAATGCATGCTTGGTATGAATGCATGTGTGTGTGCACATATTTTATCTAATACACCACTAAGATTTATGCTTAGCGCAATGTGTTTTCTTATGTGTAGGTAGTAGATAGATACAACTTCATTCCAGCCTTAAAGTAGCAATGCAATGCAGATAGCCACAAGCTTTTGTATATTTTTTATATCTTTATGTGATATATATAAGGATAGTTGGCACTCATATGTACCTAAAAGGATATAGGTCTAATTTGGTCATATGTATATATAGTTTATGAAGGTTCTTTAATCATGTAAATTAACTAGATAGATATTGGTAGTGTGTATCAGATTAGTGATGTGTGCTTGTTATATTATGATAATGAGATTGCTATGAATGTTGTGCTTGTGATGTAACTGATGTCATTAAGAGATAATGATGATGATGGTATTGGGGGACCAGAAGAGTCCAAGATGTGAGATTGAGATTGAGATGTTATAAAAGTGTCATTTCTAGAGGTTATTTTAAGACATGACACCAAGCAGTCATTATGCTGCCGAATTTTCGTCTAAGCGAAATAATATTTTTTTACGTGCTCATACACTTAACATTTGGTTTATTTACATGTGGGCCCAGAATGCTCATAACACACATGTATAACAAGGTTTTAAGAAGATAATAGTACAGTTAGGCATGAATCAGTTAACATGTCATCTCTTATTTAGGCTAGTAATGGTTCAGGTAAGAGGTGTCACAATGTGCCATCTCTTATTCGGATCTAGCTACCAAGTTAAGTGCAGGGTGTCATATCTAATCCTCACTTAAAGAGCAAAATCCAATACTCTATATTTTTTTCAATTAATTTTCTTTTATTTTATCATTTTTAAAAAATTGTGGGCGTTTGGGTTACTGTCTTCAGATAAGAACAATAGCCAAGGCTTTATTTGGGAATATAAAGCCCCATCTCTCTTTGATCGAAGAGAGCCACATTATATGCCTTAAGTACTAAAAATACTATATGATCGAATTCATATAATGACCTATTCACACATTACATTCTTATACCCATATTCTGATCATCATGCTCAAAAATCTCACATGTCTCATCACAGTGTGATTGTATAGAAGTCTGAGAAATCTCATAAAACATTTAACATTCAAGCTAAACCATTTAGAAGAAATTACATATCTTCACAATTGAAATCTTAAATGTTGTTATAATAAAGTTTACAAAGAAACTGAAATAAAAACAAGTACAAGAGTTTCAGAAAACATAAAAGAAAACATGAAAAGTCTATAAATGAGATGACATACATAATTTATAGTTAGCTGCAAGAATCCCACATTTAATGCCTCCTCAATCGATCAACACCTATAATCTACATGTGGAAAACCAATATGCTAAGTGAAATGCTTAGTGGTCCATAAACAACTTTGATTTACCTCACCACTAACAAAACATATATGTATATAAACACATATATAGGATGCATAATAGATACTTAACATACAATAGCCATAATAACAAATTCACATATAACCATGCATGTTTTTACCCGAACTTACCTATAGGATATGTCTCACATGCATACCATGCATATACATATTCAAATCTCAATATGCTTATCACATAGCATTTAACACGATCTTACTCATTAAGGCTAATTTGTTATTTTTTTTAGGTCTCACACACATATGCTCATTTGATCACATTTTGGATAACTTATAGTATCTCAATTTAGTTAGATTATTTAATTTATTTAAATTAGCCAAATGTACCACTCAACTAATGTAGACTAGATAATGGATACACGTTGTGCAATGGTCACTGACTTTACACGGTTATACCTACCATATTGCATATGGTATGAGCTCATAATACGCGATCATTTTTGCAAAACACAATTTCTCTGGAGAGCCACATATGCTTTGAAGAGTCTCACATAATATACAGTGGTTGTTGACCTTACACGACTGTACCTGCCATATCACATAAGATGTAGTACTACTAAAAGACCCTATCGGCATGCTAACCTATTCTAACAGTATCAATAGCCTAGCCATACATAAGCGTAGTCCATTATTTACCATTTTATCATGTAATCATATGATTACCCATTACTAATTAGGGTCAATTATTCACATGTTTTACTCATAATGTTTCTTAGATCACATTATTCTTAATTTCATCATTGTTCTTCACATTACACAGTTAGGCATAACTTTATCACATGTTTTACCTTCACACATCTCATATTATATAGCTAACACAACTTTATAAATTGTTCATATAGCACATTTGTCACTATGCAATATATATCACATTCCATTTATCTCAATAGAGTGTTCATTTCATGTGACAATCGCACATAGTGTCTTAATGTCCATAACATATGGGCTATGAAGTCACTTAAGATCATTATCACATGCACTCATATCAAGTCCCATTACAATCCAAATTCATGTCATAAAAGTCTTATAATCTATGACAATATTATTAGAATCAATAGAAACATCGAAGCTCTTAATTAAAACTCATTACAATCATTAAATTTACAAAACAAGTTAATTTGTACTTATTTTTAGTCTACAACTTCTAATCAAATATATCCTTATTTGAACTCAAATTCATGCTTCATTTATGCCAAAATCCCATACATTATATGCCTCAAATATCATGTAAATTTATTTTGGAAATCAAGCTGAAAATGGCTTACAAAAACATCACATTTTGAAAGAGAAAAACCCTACTAGGTCATGCCAATAAGGCTTATTTTTATGCAAAAGTCATCGTGATTTTTTATGAACAAATAGCATAAACATAGACAATTCATCTCTAAATTGAATCACATCATTTGCAAATCAAATCTAACTCAAAACATTTGTATTCTAACACATTACCTCACAATTTGCACAAGCAATTACACACAAATTTCACATAATTTCATCAATTATAGCCAAAATATAATAAAAAAGCTAGATGCAAAAGTTAAGCAGAAATTCAAAGGGAAATCCAAATTTGATAATGCACATACATAATTAAGAAGCACGAGTTTATCTCGAAAGCTTCATTCTTTAACCACTGCTTTCACCTTAGCCTTTCACCTTCTTTCTTCCACTTCTCCCTCTTCTTCTTCCTATAACCAAGGCAAAAAAACTAAACATAACACAAATACACAATGAATTAAAGAGTTGGAAACATATTACCTTAGCAAAGTTGGAAGAAAATGTCTACTGTAACTTATAAAAGAATAAACAGAAGAAGAACGATGGTTTTTCTTTGTTTATTATTAATTGTATTTAAAAAAGGGTTATTTATACCCTTATGGATTGATGACTAAGATTTACCCACTTAAATCCATCCAACGGTCTACATAGGCTCATAAACCATTTTCACTTACAATCCTCACAGAAATCGTTTTTATGCAATTAAATCCTCAAAAACTCAAAAATTGATATTTTAATTACTTTTATAAAACATTTCTTTATTTTTGAAATCTCAAAAGTCATTTTTATTATTTTCACATGCATGAACACGTATACAAATTATTTATTTCTACTAGTCCATATCTGTGGGGTGTTACATCCTTCCCCTCTTAAATAAATTCATCCTCAAAATTACTTTGATTAAACAAGTAAGGATACTAATGTCTCATAGCGTCCTCTTATTCGCACATGGCTTCTTCAGTTTTGTTGTTCTCTATAATACTTTCATTAGCTTAATTTGCTTATTCCTTAACTCTTTTGAATCTATTACCTAGACCTTGACTGGTTACTCTTTATAAGTCAAATATGGTTGTAACTCCATAGATTCCACTGAAATCACATGAGACAAATCCAATATGTACTTCCTCAACATCGACATATGAAACACATTATGGATTTTGTCTAACTCAACAGGCAAAACTAGTCGAGAGGCAACCGAACCCATACACTCAATGACCCCATATGGAATGGTAAGCCTAGGATTAAGTTTTTGTTTTCTACCAAACCGAAGCATTTTCTTTTAAGGTGACACTTTCAATATAAAAGGGTATACGAATATGCATCAACAAGCAATAAGGAGTATTGGTGGACTCAACACTAAAGAGGAGTATTCAAAAGTAAAGAAGTTTTATTGCTCCTAGTGTACTTGTCAAATTTCCCCCAATATTAAGGGCAATTCTTCACTAAGATATGATACATGGGGCTGGCTATACATCATGTCATATAAGCATTATCATAAGACATTGCATAAACATTGATAACATTATACACACATAACCAAAGCATATCTTCACATATGCATATTTCCCTGATTGAGTTTTGACGGGACACACATATACAAGTGTATGAGAAAGGATAGGATTGATAGAGATATGATAAATTCTATGATGACTAAGGATAGAAAAGAATAAAGGAAGTAGTTATGTTAATGAATACAAATGGAACAGGTTATATAGAGGTATTTATGACAAGGAATGTTATTGGGATGAATCTATTGCTAAAGATCTATAGATCAGCATAGAGTAGCAAAAGTGTAGTGGTACCATTGTGTGAGATAAAAATGGATAAATAACTTTGAAATGCATTAAGAGAAGGATGACAAGAAAACTCTTAAAAATGCAGATGCTTAAATATTATGAAACCTTATGAAATGTCTAAGAAGGAAAGTAAAAAAAGTGTGAAAAGTTAAGTTAGTGAATGAGTATAAGAGATAAGCTTGAAACGTATAAAGATACAAAGATAAAAGATGTTCTATAATATAAAGCAACGTATATAGAGGATTATGTAGAGTATAAAAACAGGCTGAATAAAATATGATCACAAAATGAATAAGGAATGAGTGCAATCAGTTGGCATAAAATAGAAAGGAACCCTAAGAATTTTATGGATGAATCCCTTTAAGAGGGGAAGAAATGTAACAGCAAAGAATTACAGGTCATGAATAGTAAATCTCAAGGTTGTGAATAGTGACTCTTGGGACATAAACAATGCTTTACATATTAATCAATAGTACATGTTATAAATAGGTTATGGATGAAATTTGCCGTGAAAAAAAAGACATTTAAATAGTTAAAGACAGATAGCAAGCATACTAGTGAACTGTACCACCCACAGGATGTAAATAGTATTTCCCAAGAGTCGAGCTACACTAATCAAGTAGGATGAAAGTATTAATTATATTATAATATTAGGGAAATTTTGAAATGAAAATGAAGTCATTAAGTGTCACGCCCTGACTTTTGTACCAATTGACTCACACAAAGAGAGAGAATTAAAGGAAATCATGAAAAATAAAATTGATATATGGATTGAGTAAAGTTAGTTGGTATAAACAATAGAGTGAAAATTCACCGAGGGACGTAATGGTCATTTTTCAAATTATCAGAGGCAATTCTAGAAAAGGATGAATTAAGGCTCATTAATAAGTGGAACATGTATGGAAGAGGAAGAAACATGAAAATAACATGAAACAAATGCAGAAGTGTGAAAAGAATGAGATTTGAGACACGATCTCGATGAATAGTAACATCAGGCTGTGAATAGTACCAGTCGGGCCCAACTAGGATTATTATACCAAAAATAAATATTAATTAAAAGACAATGTATAGTCAAATTTGGAAATCATTTGAGGTCATATAAGTGGTTAAATAACCAAAAAAATGTTCGAAATGTAGTGTCCCGATGAATAATAACCTAGTTTTAGCTAAATGATAAAATATCTTAAATGAGCTTAAAAAATCTAAAAATAGCACAACCTCATGGTCAAAAAATCTAACTAATCCAATGGTACTGAGGTTGGAATTTTTTGATCAGGGAAAATAATTTATTCAAGCTAATTAAAATAGTGATTTATTGGTTTAATGGGTTTTGCTCAGTCAAAAATTATGAAATTCAAGGGAGGCACTAAATAAAGTATTTCTAAATTTTTGGTACCAGGAATGGAATTTTTTGAAGAATCTATGATTAAAATTGAATTTTTATGCATTAAAATACCCTAGAATAAATACTAACCATTGAATTTTAAGTGGGATGATCATGGTCATTGAAAGGGTGGAAACATATAGATTTATGAGCATAATCTCCCTAAACTCCATGGATGGCCGAAATTAAGCTTTCTCCCACCATAAATATGATATTTTCTCTCTCTTCAACCCCTAAAATGCTGAAAGGGTGGAAACATATAGATTTATGAGCATAATCTCCCTAAACTCCATGGATGGCCGAAATTAAGCTTTCTCCCACCATAAACATGATATTTTCTCTCTTTTCAACCCCTAAAATGCACCTAAACCCCTAAACCAAAGGTATAGAATCCATCTAACACCTTCCTATGGCCTAAAAATGAAGAAAAACAAGCAAAACAAGGAAGATTTGGTGAGATTCAAGTGTGGAGGAATATGGAGTTTTAAATGTCATATGGTGGTAAGTTGGTTATTTTTTAGGTTTATTAATTTTTTAGGTTATTTTGGAAGCTAAAATAAATGTTCTAGTGTTGATTTGGAGTTTGGAGGAAGTGTGAATTTTCTATG
>CANXYI010367140.1:0-11609 GCA_948208565.1 Hura crepitans | reverse complement strand
TGCTATGCCAAATGATTCCTTGTTGAAGCATCTGAGAACATTGTTTTTCAATTTCATCTTTTTGCAAGGGTGGGTATCTAAAGGGTCGGACCACTACAGGGGCTGATCCTGGCAACAAACAGATGCGATGATCACAATGCCATATTGGTGGTAGGCCCGTGGGTTCTTGAAATAAGTCACTGAATTCGGATAAGAGGCCTTCTATTTGTTGTGTTTCCATGGTGGAAGCATCCAACAAATGCACTGATGTTCACGAATGTGGGTGCTAGCCCTGAAGTCTAACTTGTTTCCCATCCATTGTAAAATTCATTGTTAAAGCAGCAAAATCCCAAATTATAAGGCCCAATGTTTAAAGCCATTTAACTCCCAATATAATATCAAAACCATCTAAGGGAATAACATAAAAGTCAGCCAAAAATTCATGTGAATCAATAGAAAAGTTTATTTGGGTACAAACCCTTTTACTTTGAACTTTGTCACCATTGGCAACTAACACACTATCTTTAGGTAGATAGTGAATTCGAAGGATTAGGCGTTGAGCAGCAATGGCACTAATAAAGTTGTGCGTGCTTCCCGGCTCCACCAAGCTCAGCAAAGGCTGTCCATGCATGATTGCTTGTAATTGCATAGTCCAAGCATTTGTCTGGCTAGTAATAGCATGCAAAGAAATTTCTGGTTCTCCAATTGTGTGGTCTTCGATGTTATCTTCTATAGAATCCCCCAACTCCAACCAAAACACCTTTTTAGACTAATGAGTGGTTGAATAAGGCTCATCGCAATTATAGCATAATCCCTTGGAACGTCGCTCTGCCATTTCTGCCCTACTTAACCTCCTGATAAACAGTGTTGCAGAGGAATTCAAAGGAGAACTTGCAACTGCGGTGGTGGAGGCATGTCTTTGAATTGGCATTTGCTATGAAACTGTTGATCCAAGGAGTGTCTTCCTATTCTGCCATCCCCCTCTATTGTTGCTGTCGACCTGTAACGATTGTTATTTCTATTCAAAAGCCCTTGCAAGACTCATAGCCATCACCAGATCTGACGGTTTGTGCATTTGAACATCCAACGAATGGAATTATCAAGCCCCACCATAAACAACACGACCTGTTGATCTATTTAGACATATTGACTGGCTCGCGCTAATTTTTCCTAGAATTGTTTCTGATATAGCTCTATTGTCCCCATTTGTTTCGAGTTCACCAAATCCCCTAGAGGGTTGCTGCCTTCTGGAGGACCGAAACGAAGAGAATAGTAGTTGCAAAAATCAGCCCAACTCAGCATTCGCCCTTCCAACTTAATTTGATACACCCATAATTGTGCCTCATCAAGCATGTGGAGGCTGCCAAACTCACCTTATCCAACTCGTTAGTATATTAGTTTTCAAAAAATTGCTCACATTAATGGAGCCAAATCAAGGGATCTTCCAAACTATCATATGTGGGAAAATCTAATTTAGCATACCTGGGGACCACATCGCCTACTAGTGGTGTCAATCCTCCTGAAACCGCCGAGACTGCGACACCTCCATTAGAAGGCAAAAGGGTGATGCTGCCTATTGCTGTGCCGTTATTACTGGTTTCACTATCCCCAGCAATACCCTTCCCCCTACCAACGATTAGAGCTTGAAATTGCTCTTGAATTTGTTGCGAAATTAGGGCCTTGAATTCTGCAAATGTGGCCTCTATTCGTGATTCTATAATTTTCCGCTTCTCTTTCAACAACGATCTGATGTCATCGCCCATTGTGCCAAGCTCTAATACCAAATTGTTAGGATTATGCGAATAGGGTCGAGTCACGGGACGATTGATAAGGAAATCAAGTTCAATTCCCTTTCCTTTGTTTCGATTCCTTGAACGACCTGCTTTGAACTAAAATTTAGACTCGTCAAAGGGAGCCTAAAACCTTGGACCTCGTTGGAGAGAGCTCCAGATCTACGTTTTTAATAATTTTCTTACTTCACGTTATTATTGAATATGTCCTTTTTAAATAAGGATAGACTTATTACATTATTAGGAGACCTAATTTCTAGGCTGATTCACGTCAGCCTTATCCTAAAAATAAGGAATAATTCTGAAATAAAATAACAATAAATCAAAACCAAATCTGAAAATAAAACCCGAAACTAATGGCCTTTCCTAGAATAGGTTCGGCCTACAAAAGCTTCTGCAACATCCCACTTGACCCAAATTCTTTAGAACTACCCACCCCTGTCACTATGGGTAATCCAAGATCTTCGCCTCCTACTCCAGCAACATCAACCAACACAGGTAACAATTCTTCTAATTCTTTTGATTCTCACTACCTATCTACAGCCTAGCCCTGTGCAAAACCGAACCAAAACCGAAAACCAAACAGAAATTTTGACATTTAGGTCCATTTGGTTCGGTTTTCGATTTTTTTCGGTTCGGTTCTGTACAGTAACTTCAGTTCAATCGGTTCGGTTCAGTTCTTGAAGGGCAAAAATCGAAAGAACCGAACCGACCGAACTTATTAAAACGGCGTCGTTTTTTAGGTTTTATATATAAAAAAAATAAAAATATATATAAAATTTTGGTTAATTAGGTTCTTTCGGTTCTATCAAAAAAATCGGTTTTTCGGTTCGGTTCGATTCTAAAAATTTTGGAAATTCGGTTTTCGGTTCGGTTTCGAACCGACCAATTGCACAGGCCTACTACAACCGATTCTGTCAACTCTTCACAACAACCAACCACTTCATCCATTCCACCCTCCCCCCACCATCAACCAAACCACCCATCACTCAAACATACAACCTCAGAAACTCTATTTTGAACCCCCAACAATTACCTCCCAGCTGACACCTTCCACATCAACCTACTATTAAAACCACCTATTTCACAACCTAAACCAACCCATTCAATGATAACCCGATCAAAAGCAAATCACACAAAGCCAAAGGGTCTCATTACCAAAACCACTTCAACAAACATCCCTATCCCTTGCTCTCCGCCAAGCACAACTGTACCCTCAATGGCAGAACCTATGAAAGCAGAATATGATGCTTTGGTCAAAAATCAAACATGGAATTTGGTTCCCGGTGACCCTCTTGGAATGTTGTAGATTGTAAGTGGTTGTTTCACGTTAAACATAATTTTGATGGTTCAATTGACAGGTACAAAGCACGTCTTGTTGCTAAAGAGTTTGTTCAAAGACCTGGGCTAGACTACCATTTTACTTTCAGTCCCGTTGTCAAGCCTACCACAGTCCATTTGGTTCTTGCAATTACTGCCCAATGTTCCTAGCCGATCCACCAATTGGATGTTAAGAATGCTTTTTTATAGGGAAAACTACATGAAGTTTACATGAGACAACCACCTGGCTTTGAGTCCTCCAAGCATCCAACATATGTTTGCAAATTGAACAAAGCAATATACAGACTCAAGCAAGCCCCCAAGGCATGGTACACTGAATTGACAAATTACCTTGATACCATCAAATTTGTCAAATCAAAATCTAACTCTTCTTTATTTATTCTACACAATATGAATTTCACTATATATATATCCTTGTCTATGTGGATGATATAATTATTACAAGAAACATTCCTCAAAGAGTCAAATCGATTATTGAATACTTATCTAAAAAGTTCTCTCTCAAAGATCTTGGGCAACTACACTATTTCCTGGGTGTCTAAGTAACCTTCACTCCTACAGCAATCTACTTGTCTCAACACAAGTATGTCATGGACCTTCTTCACGAACTTGACATGACAAATTGCAAAGGTGTGCCCACCCCAATGACGTCCACCTATGCTTTAGATGATTCCGTTGCTGACTCTGAAGAAGTGGATGTTCCCCTCTATTGTAGGATCATTGGAAAGCTTCACTATCTTTCCTTCACACATCCTGACATTGGTTTCAATGTTAGTAAGCTATCTCAACCCATGCACCACCCAAAAGCGTGTCACTAGAGGGCAGTAAAACACTTGCTACACTATCTCAAACATACGAGCACAATGGATATTCAGCTTAACCGTGCCCCAAGTAATCACTTACTTGCTTATTCAAATTCGGATTGGGCAAGAAATTCCCAAGATCGAACCTCAACCACCGGCTACATTGTTTACCTTGGTGGCTCTCCCATTTCCTAGTCATCCAAGAAGCAAAAATCAGTTTCACGATCTTCAACTAAAGCTGAATATCAAGCTGTTGCCGCAGCAGTTTCTGAAGTAAACTGGATCACCAACTTACTATTAGAGCTACGCTTCTACTTGTCTACTCCACCCAAAACCCATTGTGATAATGTTAGCACAACATATATTTGTGCCAATCCAGTCTTCCACAGTAGAATGAAGCATGTAGCAATTGATTTTCATTTTGTCCATGAACAAGTCCAACAAAAGAGCATAGAAGTTAGTCATCTTCACTCTGCTGATCAGGTTGCAGATATCCTCACTAAAGCTCTGCCACTTGCTGCTTTTCTTCGTAACTTTCCCAAGTTGGGGCTTGTTCCTGCCACCCCCAACTTGCAGGGCATATTAACAGATAACAAGCTGCTCTCCTTCATTTTAGGATTCTGTCATTAATCTGTTGTTAGTTTCCCTCTCTATAGCTTTCAGTTGCACATAATCTTCATTAGTTCAATTCATTATTTTCTTTTATCTGTGAGTTCCTCCGTTTGTTACATATCTGCTCTATATAATGAGCATGGCTGATCATTAATAAATTATCTTTATTCCTATTTTTAAACCTTATACCTCCCTCCAATCTTGTATGTATGGGATGCACTCGAGACAGAGACAAAGCAGCTGAGATCAGAATGAATAGCATTGATCTCTCCATTTGGTCCAACTAATAAATGTACTTAACTGTATAGTGGATCGCAAGCACTAGCACATAGTTACTGTTATGCCAATTATTTGACTACTGTATTTCTTATTAGCTTTCAGTACTGATGAGTAATTTTTCAACAGCAACTGATGATTGAATGGGGTTATTTAAATTTCGAGAAAGCGAAGAGTGAAATCTTGATCTTAGACAAATAAGTTTCAACTTCATACAATGATAGCTAGTGAATTGGAATTGAGTCTCTTGTCTCAAGAGAGAAGCCTAAGATCAATTATAGTGCCTCAAAACTATGCATAAAAATCATCTGCCTATTGCCATCATAGTTGGTAAAAATCCAGAAGAAATAAATGTTATGTGTTTCCAGATAGCTTATGATAAATGAATTACTTGCAAAAATAAAAGGTGTGAGATATTTAGAAATATTAAAGTATTATCTCACATGTGAGAATCAGGATTTCTGCGAGGATCATAGCCTTTTCTGATCCAGAATCTGAGAAATGGTCCACCTGAAAAATAATAAGCAACTCCAAGCAGCAGTCTGCAAGATCAGACATGAAAAAAATTAAAACAATAAAAAATAAAACATCACGTGTAAAATACTAGTACAAGTTCAAGCTTAAAATAATAGACAAAATTCACAAAAGTTAAGAAAATTAATTAGAGAAGAGTGATTGACAGATAGAACACCTTCTAAGTGTCTGAATGTTAAATTTCAGGTTCCTCACAAGTAATCGTTCAGTCAGAGCATCTTTAGGCCATATAGGCCGCTCTTCAAACAGCTCAGATACAGCCATCTGCCACACCCATAGCTCTGAACCTTCTGCTATGTACGCCTTCCAATTTATTTCTTTAGGAATCTGTATGAAAGCTAAGTGCAACTGAATGAAAAGTACAAAACTTTATAGGACATGAGTTCACATTTCTCAGGTAACTTTTACCTTATGCAGTATTATTGATAGTCTTTTTTATTATTATTATTATTATTTTGGTGTCATCTCATAGTTTCCTTCACTGATCATGTTGTATTAATAGAGGCCAGAACTCTCTTAAGACATTAAAAAGATGAACATATGTATGTATATTCAATACGAGAGCAATAAGTTTTAAACTAAGATATCTCTTTGCTGCAATTAAAAGAACGAAACAGAACCGAAAGAGAAAAAAAAAATATCAACAGCACTTGCGGAAAAATTTCCCCTGTGGTAATCACAAGGATGGTTGGCCTCTTCAGAAGATCTAGTAATCTTCTCACCTCGTATGCTCACAACCAATTAAATAAAGCTACAATTATAGTATGCTGTTCTTGCAAAATGTTTAAAGACAGCTAACTCAACCAAATTTGGCAGATAACACCTAATAGTGAACAGAGACATCCAATTGCAACCTTCAAAAGCAAGGACAGCATCATAAATAAAAGAAATATTATCCCAAATATCAATTAAAAAAAAAAAAAAAAGCCTCCAAGATAACTTTGAAACCATTTAGAAAACCACCAATAGCTGGGAAGGGTTACGTCCAACTTTTAACCATCTCACTAGGCATATATGAGAGTATTGTTAGGATAAGCCAGAAGAAGTATACTCAAAAGATTTTCTCTCTCTGCCTGAACCACATGAACATGTCATATACAGGAGCACCCCATTCCTAAAAGGGCAAATGTTTGCAACAGAATAATGCATCAACTCCCATGCCGTCAACATTTATAGTGTCAAATAAACCATTTCATCCCCTTCTCCAGCAAAGCTATTATATGTGCAACAACCTTCATTTCTTAAAATTGGAGACATGAGCGAAACCCCAATACCAGATATGGTTCCATGAAAAGGAGGTTCTTGGAATGGACACTTCGAGGAAGTCCTAGTATCAAGCACTTTGGCAAGAACTAGAAAGATGCAACAACAATTTAATTCTTTGGCATGAAAAACATCACAATAACAAGAATTGAGCATAAATATCATTTGTGTGATACTAATGCCCAACTTGCATTCTTTATCATTCATATTTTGCAAAATACTTTCATGCCTATATAAAATGCATCAACTTCACATATTTCAAAATGGTAGACAAGACAGAAATTTTATCAAGATGTCTACAGCTACATTATCAAAATCATAATGTGCCAAACAAATCCAAGCTCCTTGAGCTCTAGTCAGGTTTAAATTCTGGCTGCCTTAGCTAAAATTTCCAATGCCAGAAAGCCAATAACTTTCATACAAACTAGAAAACTACTCTTATTAAAATGCACTCCGCATGGCATTCTCCCTAGAAGCAGATATTTCCCAAATATATCTCCATCCACATGTACTAGAAAGTAATTGCTAACTTTCAAAACTCATGAACATACTTCACTATTGTGTAACCTAGAACACATTTATGCAACACATTTATGTAGCTCTCAACTTGCACATAACTGTTATAACTGAAAAACCCCAAGTATTTGCCAGCCAACCAAGTCACATCTGATATTACAATTCTTGTTCAGTCCATTGAGCTTGACACTAATAATGTAACACAATTGTTCAGTCCATTGAGCTTGACGCTAATAATGTAACACAATAATATCTATAAGCAAATAACTGTAACTTATGCAATAAAAAGCATTGAAAATAAAGGAAAATAAAATCTAAAGCTCAAAGAAACAATCAGGATATCTTTAATGTTAAAATCAATAGCAAGGGCAGGCTCTAGATTCATCTGCAAAAGAGAAAGTCAAAAAGTTATTAGTTTGAAAAGATCTACTGGAATGAGAGAGAAGCAAGGTACAATATCTTAAAAAGTTCTTGGCTCAATGACCAATAAGTTAAGGACTTTTTTCTGGAAATTATGATTGAATCAATTTCAAATGCAGCCAACTTCGGATTACCTTCCAAAATTTTTAACAAAATTTTGAGGAAACTCATTGTTAAATTTGTCCATCAATACCTCATTATTGTTTTCTACAGCTTCTTGTTTCTTTCTTGAACTTGAAATAGCTGGTGGCTTCAATCTGAGAAGCATAACACATGCATGATTAGCACAGGGAATCAAAGAAAAAAAAAAATCAAACTCATAATGATCGAAGAAAGCATCACAAAAATCTTGGCCAATTTTTTCTTCTAGCTCTTAAAAGGCACATCGTGTCTGTGAAGACTTTTTAATATATTTGCCTTCCTAAGGGATATCTCAATCAAACTTTTCAAGAATTCAGATAATAAGAAAGATGACTTCTATTAAATTCGCATGGATAGTTCTATCAATTATTTATTATATGAAAAAAAAGATAAAAACTACACTGTCCATTAAACATCCAATATCAAAATGAAAAGTGAAAACCATACAACAGAAAGTAAACTAATAAAATGCTATAGAGAACATCTTATGCTAAACTAATAAAATGCTATAGAGAACATCTTACGCTAAATTCACTGGAATATCCTTGGTGGTAAAGAGTGGAGGCACTAAAATCATCACTTCCTCCTGATCCAAATCCATAAGACCAGCCTTTTCTATAGAACAGTATAAATAGAATAGTTCACCACTAGCACAATCCATTTTTTTCCTTTATGAATATTAGTTGCGAGACTCGGATATAAAAGCCGTCAAAAAATATATATTTTTACCAAAGTGTGGCTCCTTCATTTCGGTCCAAGTCCTCTTCTTCCTCTTGGCAGCATCAGCATGAACTGCGACAACATGCTGGTAGTCCACCATTCCTTCACAAAATTCAAAACCAGCAACAAGAAGACCAAGAAACAAAAACCAAAGATTCAAACTTAGTTAATTAGTTCATTGCTTGTGAAGTAGAAAAAAGAAAGAAGGAAAAAAAAGAAAAAAGAAAGAAGGAAAAAAAAAAAAAGGCTAATTCTAACCCTCAAATTGGTAGGTCTCGGGAATCCGAGCAACAATATCAGCACAAAGCTCAGGTTTAACTTGTGACTCAGTTTCTGATTTATCGGGCAAACTGGCTAAATGAAGAGAAGAAGTTGGCTTCTTTTTAGTTATTTTTAGTAGCAAATTGTTAGAGGCACGAAGCTCCCCAAATGCAGGATGTGAGTAAGTATCCTCGGGGCGGAAATGTAGCTCCAACTTATTGGATTGCGAGCTACGAACCTGTTAGTTTCAAAGCCAATTTAAAATAAAAAAAAAAAAACACTAAATTACGATGACAAAAAGCACACACACACACACAGAGACCTTAAGAATTGCTTCAGTGCCTCCAAGAGTTTGTATGGCGCGAGAAATTGAAGAAGGATATCCAGGATAGTTTACAGCGAATACTTCATTGCTGGGTATAATTCCCGACACTTGCCCTTCTTTTATCGCTCCCATTGGACTGCTATTCTTGTGAGGAACTGTATACGGCAATTAGAACGACAGGAGAGAGATAATCACTCCAAAAACGAAAACTAGCATATAAGCAAGCTAGCCGAACTCTATGAGCGACTTGATTCGCTTGTCTACGAATCCAAGCGAAAGAAATTTCAATATTTCATAAACAATGCTTTGTTTGGATGAGAGTAGATTGTTAAGGAACTTAAATTTACTTTAACGAAGAAAATAAAGAGAAAATAAATGATATTAATTTTAATTTATCCTTTTAGTGTTTAGTTGGCAGAAAATTATAAAAAAAATTAAATTTATTTTGATGAAGAAAAATTGGAAATTTTATTTTATTTACTCTTTTTTTTATTCAAAAATAATAAATAAAAATAAAAATATAAAATAAATTATTTATTCTCTTTTCTCCCCTTTTACTTTAAATTACTTTTTTAATTTATTATTTAAATAGTAAAAATTAGAATAAATTCAATTTACTTTACTCCCAATTCTCCTCCATTACCTCAATTCAAACACAGACTTAAGCCAAGAATGGGACAAGTTTTGTAATTACAAGGAGAAAAACGCCTCCAGGCCCCGAGACCCCTGAACTTTACGGCCTTTTACTATTAAACTCCAAAATAAACATTTTACAACATTGAGCCCTTAAATGTTCATTTCTTTAAAAAAGATTGGTATTTTCATTCTCAAACTTAATAAAAAATTCTATCACGTGGTATTTTTTTATGACATATAATATATTTAAATTTAATAAAAATAATTTATTACTCTTTAAATCTGATAAAATGCATCTGCTACATTTTAAATTACATGTGATAACAAATAAAAATTTTAACATATGAAATTTTTTTAAAAGGTAATAGATACATTTTATTAATTTTAAGATATTTTTATAAAATTTAAAAGATAATAAATATAATTTTTTAAAATTTAAATATATTATAAAATGCTTATAAAATTTAAATGCATAAAATAATTTTTTATATCAAATTTGTGGGAAATTATATATTAAGTTTTTTTTTTTAATCAAGCTGACATAAGTAGTAAGTGTGCATCAAGAGGGAGTTTCGCCGTTAAACATCTAAATATTTATGTTTAAACATTAAATCATTGAACTGTTTACACATCAACGCCTTAATTGATAGAAATCATGAGCACAATGCCTATGCGCCATTTATCTTTCTCTTATACACAAGTGTCTCAATAAAATGAAATGACATAAAATTATGGTAAATTATAAATTCAGATCTAAATTATTTATTTTATCATTCAAAATATTACATATTAATATCTATAATTTCAAATTCATTGTAAATATAATTATCCGTTAATTATTTTGCTAAATTTAACGAAATATACCGATATAGCTTATTTTAACTCTACAATTACTGACTTGATAAATATGTATAAGTATAGTCGTCATGTATTTTATTATGTCTATTTTTTACATAATAAATATTTATAAATTTAAATTTAATGATACTTATTTTAACTCGATTAAATATTTCTATAGATTATAGATATTTTATCCCATATTATGTTGAATTGCAAATCCCACAATATATAAATGTGAGGATAAAAATTTATAATATATATTTTTTTATAATTAAATATTTTTTGATATATAGGAATATGAATTTTCTCAGTACGTGTGTATATATATACATATATATTACTTTCTTATAAAATAAAATAAAATATATGACGACTATACATATATATACTTATTAAATCAATAACTATAGAGTCTAAAAAAATTATATTAACATATTTTGTCAAATCTAATAAAATAATTAAAAAAATTAAATTTATAATAATTCCAAAATTATAAATATCACTTTATAACATTTCAAGTGGTGGAGATAAAAATAAAATATAAATAATATTTTAAACTCGAATTTGTAATTTGTCATAAAATCTATCCGGTGAAAAGGAATTTATTTTGCACTTCGCATAGATTCCTTCTTAGCGAAAGAATTTGGGATTTTTTTTTTCTTTTTTTGCTTTGAGGTTTTAAATGAAAGAGAACAAAGAGAGAGTAAACGGTTGCAATTTTTTTTTAAAAAAAAAAAGAAAAAGTTTAGCAATATTTTGACAGCGTTTAAAAGATTTTATATATATCTCTTTCTTTGCTCTTCGTTTTGAACGTAGACTTGAGCTTTTCTTGTATCTCAAAATCCTTCAAAGCTCGATCTTTTGTCGCGTAAAATCTATTTGTAAAGGTAATTATTTTTTATCAATGTTATTAAAATCGGCTTGAAAAGCGAACCGGACAACCAACTGGGTCATGGTTCGATCAGTCGGATCAGATTGAACCGGATTTTTTACTTTTTTATTAATAAATATTAATTTAAACCTCTTTGACATAAATAACTACTATTAAAATAAGTATAATTATAATCACATATTGAAATATTTATAATAATTCATTAAACATAAATATTAAATATTCAAAAAAATTAAATGTTCAAGAACATAAAACATAAT
>CANXYI010367086.1:0-13112 GCA_948208565.1 Hura crepitans | reverse complement strand
GTTCTATAGAAATAAGAGTTTTAAGACCAAAGTCCCTAATTACTCAAAACTGTTTTAATCCAGTAAGGTAATAATCTTTGAAAGAATAAGCATGTTAATTTGAGAAATTTTGGGAACCAAAGTCCTCTTCCCAAAGTTTGTAAATTTGATAAATAAAGGTCTTAAATAAAATGATTTTGGACCAATGTACCCCTAATAATAAATTGTCTTGATTTCATGTATATCAGATGTACAAAGTTTTGTTTGTTTTGATATATGATATCTTATTTGCTTTAATTTAAATTTTCTCACTTTTGTGTGCAAACATGTTTATTTTGATCGCAATCATTGCATACTTAAGGGAATTGATAAAAATTAGAACTATTGAGATAAAACTAATATTAAATAGTGGGCATGAATAAAGGGAAATTCCTAAATACCAGAATCTCTTTAGTTTACTTCCCAAATTAACCACCTAGGTGGCGACTCATACTCACTAATAGGTAAACTACCTAGTGGAGGGACATATCATTATTATCTAGCATTATCTCCACCTGGTATCCTTTAACAGTGCTAAAGAAATCATGAATAGTTCATGATGTGAGATTCCTATTGCATGCAAATGCAAAATATTGAAATTATCCCTAGCTATAGTATTAACAAGATGGGACATTGTTAATACATATAGACTAGCATATGTTATGCTCTTTAACCTAGTCAAACAATAGTTCTCACAAGCTATAAGCATGGTGATGCTTGGAGATGACAAGTGGTTACTTGTTTGAGAAAAAAGTTCAATAGAGACCTAACATAAAATGCTCACATGGATACATAATCTATGTTAATTAAACTATCTCATCATATTAGTTGTGCATCTATCTTCTGACTTAAGATCACCAAGGTTATCTTAAGTATTGAGAATTATACTTTGACTTCGATGCTTATACATCATTGTGATGTATACATAGCTAGGTTATTGGGTATAGCTTAAAATACTTGAAGCTAGTTGAGTGATTAATAAAGGATTCACCACCCCTTTGACACAACTTACACGGTTTGTTTGTCGAACCCGAATAAGAAGCGGTACATAATTGATATCTAATTTAACCTGCCATGAATCTTAATTATAACCCATATGATTAAAAATCTTTTTAACACCATATCTTAATATACCACTTATAAAATTTGTCTTAACAAAATCTTATCACAAGTATACCATTGGGGATTATCGTGTTGAAAATTCGACAACATAATGGTTGTTTGATGACATTAGCCCAAATGGTAACTTACAACAAACAACACTTCTATAACTCAATCATTATTCCATAATCCTACATGATCCATTTGATCATCAATGACATATACAACATACATCCCAATTCAAATCATATACATATAATCTCAACACCATGTCCATAATATCATATATCTAACAATCCTTCCCATTTTGCATCATAATTCATCCATTTAACTACATATACTAATCATATATCATGCACATATTCATACTCAAACCAACATAAGAATAACCAATTTCCAATGGTATATAATGTCTTCATATATAACCCTTAATAAACATATTTATATATAAGTCTATAGCTTGTAACAATATATATATATATATATATATGAGCGCTTGCACAATCTTATCTTTACTTTATATACATAGTACATAGAACCATAAAAAACTTTTCTTTCAATAAGATTTAATCTTTATAGCCTAAAGATCGTTCATCCGAGTTATAGAGATTATGATGTTTGATCGGGGAAGAGAGCGATTAGTGGAGTCGCCACCTGGCCTCTACACTAGGACCTCTGATCTTCTGTACTAGAAAGGTTTAGAATTTAAGATCTTATTTATGCCCTTATAATATGTCATCCATGTATATTGTAATATTTATCAGTCCTTTATCAATTAAGCATGCATTTTTAATTCAATTATATCACTTTTTCATACAAAGGAAGTAAATTGTGATATTTAAAGAATACAATGAGCATATCTGTACATCCAGAAAGTGGGTTATTGATTAGTTGTTACTTGACCTGACAACTACCCATAATTCTATAGGAATTGGCAGTAATTGCCTAAATCCCATCTCTAGGAGATTGGTCTTTATTGAAGTACATTTTTCATATGCCTTTTAATTAAGGAAAAAAACTTAGATTCATTTTATTAGAAACACCAATTAATTATGTAAAACATCATTTTGATATGAAGTAAAGGTTTAGCATGTAAAATAAGTTATTAGCTATCTATTACAAACCTAAAACAAGCTAAAACACACAATAAGTACATAACCAAAAAGAATAGGATATAACACTAAAATGGTTTCGCTTCTACGTCGCTTGGTCCATGCAGATGCTCTGAAGGTCTAGTCTTAATCTGTGTAGACTATCTCTAGGGAAAGGTCATATCCATCCTAACTCTTGGTCCAGTAAGCAAATCCAGTCAATGGCTCAAAGGATAACAAAGTCAAATGTTGTTAAATCAAGGTCACATAAATATTTACATATAATAAACAAAATATGAACACATTTAAGGCATATAAATTAGGAACAATTAATTATATAAACAAGGCAGATCTTGAAAGACTATCATACAATTCATCACCTATAAGTCTATGTGGACTATAACCCTTATGACAGGGAGTCCGTGCAGACTTCTTAACAATCCACTATGTATGTATACGTACTTTCACATATGACATCAATATACAAGCATAATGACTTACAATTATCAATTAGCATATAACAAGATACTTAAAATATAGAATTATGCTTACTGGATATGAGTCTATGCAGACCAACTTATCATGTTTTCATAAGGAAAATAAGTCAGTGCGGACCTTACCATGCTTATAATCAGATTCGTTTAATACTTATTGGCACAACATAACATGTTTAAGATGACTGTGAGAATTAATTCTACATCACACTTTTCATTATGACGGCCTTCTCATCATGATCTAATGTGGGGATAGCAAAGTATCACCTCACTTACATGTCAATTTTTAGAGATCATAGGCTTGTAAAACAATAATAAACAAACAATGAACCTTAGAAATTACCTGAATAAGAGTTATCTTCCAAGATAGCACAAAGGTGTCAAGGTTTTAAAAGGATAATTCGGATTAATTTTGGATGAAGGTCTCATAGTTTTCTAGATGCTTTAAACTTTATGCATGTGATCAGTAAGATGATTTTCTAGCCTCCTTCTCTTTAGCTAAAGAGAAGTTTTTATACTTAGGTTTTTTAGGTTTTCTTTTTCATCCAGAAAGGAGTCCTAATCCTAATAGGATTTTGGCTCCTAGACTGAATAGGAGGAATTCTACCTCTAAAAAGGCTTCTTCCATCAGTAGGTCCATGCAAACTTGTTCGTACTAGTCTGTACAGACTAAGTTTTAGTATGCTAGTTTGTGAGCTTCATAAGCTGGGTTTTGGCTTGGTTTTTGTAGTTAGTCTATACGAACATTGTCTAATAGGTCTGTGCAGACCTATCTCTTAAAGGCATGTCCTATGCTTAAGAGTCTATCTCTAGTTTTCATCATAGGTCAAGGGTGAGGTGTCTACAGTTGCCTCTACTTTGGTGTGCGCTGTGTATTGATAGTGCATATCAAAGTATTTGAGTTAGGGATACTTATCTATTGGCTTCTTTTGCTCAAACTATTGCTGAGTAGGCTTTGATATAGATTTTGGATTAGCTTATAAGGCTAAACCCGAAGCAGTAGATTGGCTTGTGAGGTTGAACCTGAATAGTGGATTAGCTTGTGAGGCTAAACCCAATAATGGATTGGCTTGTGAGGCTGAACCTAAAACAACGGATTGGCTTGTAAGGCTGAACCTAAAATAGTGGATTGAACTCGGGCTTAATGCAGAGATAGTGGATTGAACTTGAGGTTAATCCAGAGATATTGGATTGAACTTGAGATCCTGAGTGGTGGATTAAACTCTGAGTTGATCCTGCAAAAATATAATGCCAATTAGGTTGTGAAAAGTTGTTATGGTGTGAGTTTGGCCTTTGAGAGGTATTTTTTTTGAAACTCAGTGTTCATAAGTCTGTGCAGACAAATTTGAAAGAGTTCCATATGAACAAAATAAAGGGTGACTTGCATGGACTGGGTGGAAGAGAGTTCGCGTGAACTTTACTTAGATAATGTCCGTGCGAACTTATGACATGGAGGTCTGTACAGACATAGTGCGATAGAGTTATAACTGTTCATTTTCCCTCTCTTTTCTCATTTGCAACCTTTTCAATTTCTCTTCTCAATTATTTTCTCTCAGGCAGAAGAATTTTCCTGATGGCTTTTTATACTACTAGTGCCTCTCACTCATCCTCCTCTAGTGACAGTAAAGGTACTCTGATAATCCTCCTCATTCCAATGAGCACGGGGACTTAATCTTCTCCTCCTCTAATGGAAGATGTTTTTATGCCAACTCTAGTTAGTTTTATGCCATCTGCTATCGTTAATCACCCTCAAAATGTAGCTCTAGTGAATAAAGTTGCGTTCGATAACCCGATCCCTCTTTTGGCAGATTTAATGCACCTCACTTGCTCAAAGATCTACCCATAGGTGTGTTTTCTTTCCCTTGTATGCCTCATCATAGTTTTGATTAGATTTTCCTTCATTTTTATGTCGTGAAAACATTTTTGGTTTGATAGGTCCATACGGACCTAGTTTGCTAGGGCATAGTTGGTCTGTGTGGACCTTGTCTTCATGTTGTTCTTTCTAGCATATTAGAATGTGTTGTGTGGCTATTCTGCATGTGCTAGTTTATGAAGTCCATGCAGACTTGTAGATAACCGTTATACATCTATGTGGACCTATGCCTATTTATGAATGTAATTCATGCGAACATATGCTTGCTTGTGAATATAGTCCATGCGAACACTTGCTTACTTGTGAATGTGGTTTGTGTAGATGCTTGCTTGATTGTGAATGTGGTCCGTGCAGATGCTTGACTGCTTATTCTTTCCTGGTCTATGTAGACCTATTTTCAAAATGTTAGTCCGTGCGAGCCTTATTATTTTTTTTGTTTCTTTTTCTTTTACAGACACACCTCTAGTGTGGGGGCACTCTTTTTAGACCTCAACAGTGGTACTCTACCATGCTAGTGTTAGTGAAGAATAGGGTCTGAGCTATTAGCTTCCAAATATTTTTGGATCATCTCGTTGGTGGAGACTTCTATCGTGACTTGCAAGCATTGAGGCCCTTGTTGGATAGGTGGATAGACACCATGCATACCTTCTATCTACCCTTCGTAGAGATGACCATAACTTCTTTTAACTTAGCGTTCATTATTGGGGCACCCTACACGGGACGTGCCATTACTTTTAATGCTTGCTATCACCACCCTTCATTGAGGCTACATGAAGTGAGGGAGCTACTGGGTTTTATTTCCCAAGATCAAGCTAAAAGCATTTGATAGACTGGTTTGCAGGAGAAGTGGGGAGATGAGGCCCCTTCGAGCTAGCTGGAGATTGATTAATATACCCGTTGCTTCATCCTCTACCTGTTGGGCACCACCCTCTTTGCTAATGCAAATGGCATAGTAAGTTGGAGCTTTCTCCTTATTTTGGAGGAGGTTGATAAGATTGGTGGTTGGAACTAGTGCTGCTCCTTCCTTGGGTGGATGTTTAGGAGTTTAGACATGGTTGTTTGGACTAAGAAAAGCCATCGATTTGTCTAAGGCTTCATGTTAGGCATGCTAGTAAATGACTCACCCTTATCAATTTATATTTCTTTAAAGCCTCTTTGTGATTTTGTTGTGTTTTGTTATTTTAGGTGTGGGCATATGAGCTTTACTTGTTAGCTTGTCCTTGTGAACTGGACATGCCTCGCTGCTACTCGGTGATGGATAGATGGGTTTGACCATTTTTGGATCCTTGGAATGCAACTTCCTTGATGCAGCATTGTCATTACGTCAGTTCTAGGGTCTGGACTGATGTAAGTATTTCCTACATATGAAAAGAAAGTTTTTTGTTAACTGCTCAACCACATGTAACTAATACTTACCTATATAGGTTGACTTAGCTTGGTGGGTCTTTTCTATTAAGGAACTGCTAACTTTCTTGTGCTTGATTAGAGAATTATTTTCTTGCCATCTTCTCCTGACCACTCTAGAGGCCTACTCTTAGTTTTTGGGAGAGTGGATCATGAACTGGCACATGGGGCTTGATGCTCACCTCGTTCTTTAGAATTCTCCCAACTTGATACTATTCGGGAGGTACATAGATGACTTGACATTCATACAAAGCATGATGGTGGGGATTTCTAGGCCACACTAGTAGAGGATGGTGCAGAGAGCTACACTTCTTGGGCCTCTACTCACTTGCTTTATTAGGTCCCTTATATGTCAGGACCTCCTCTGTCTCAGATGAGTTTCTTAACTTTTGATTCATTTTAGAGATATTTCCTAACTTGTGTGTTGTATTATAGCCTGTTGCTGTTCTTGGGGTTGGCTCATCTTCATCAAGGAAAGCTCGAGAACTACTGCCAGTTCTTTTAGCTCTCAGTTCTCACCTCCCTTAGCACAGAGTAGAGTCCCAGGTCCATTTGCTGGTCAGACCTCTTTGCTTGGTGAGGTCATTAGTGCCTTAGTGGATATCCTTGAGCTGAGTTACATGTATTATAGTGTCGATAAGGAGCTATCTTCCACCTGACTTTATATAAAGGAGAGCTGGCTAGTTCCCTTCGAGTCTCAAAATACCACTTTGTTAAGGTCATTGGGCTAGCCATTCGTATTATTTGGATCCTGAAGCATTAGTTATGCTTTATACTTCATTCTTTTAGTTAGGTGAAGAGAGCTCCAGTGGAGAGGATTGCTTGAGTGGTAAAGGCTTTTCGAAGATCCATGATTGATGAGACCCAAGTCCTGGCTGTGAGTAATTTCCCTATTATGGTTAATTTTATGCAATCATGTATGTCATGTATGTTATGCATTGATCCTCCACTCTTTTGTAGGGTGAACTGTTGAGGTAGGATATTGCCCTGTGTGAGGGTCGAAGGAAGGTGAGAGCTTTCAAGGTAGCTGAGAAGCTTATGATTTCCTCCGATGATGAAGATACAGAGGAAGAAGATAATGTTAGGGAGTAGGATATGAGGCATGCCCCCTTTTTTTATTGGAATGGGAATTGTTTTACCTTCCTATTTCAAAACTTTTAAACTTCTATTCATGTACATACAATTTTAATTTTATTTTGAAGTATATTTGCCCTTGCAAGCTATATGAACTTGAGATGATTTAGTCCGTGCGGACTCAAAATAGATTTAGTCTAGGCGGACTTAGTTCGACGGACTTTGACCATGCTGGGTTATGGACCAAAGTTTGATGATGGTGC
Organism: Hura crepitans; assembly: GCA_948208565.1. Classification (NCBI taxonomy): domain Eukaryota; kingdom Viridiplantae; phylum Streptophyta; class Magnoliopsida; order Malpighiales; family Euphorbiaceae; genus Hura; species Hura crepitans. The sequence continues at coordinate 5,794 of CANXYI010367086.1, read as the reverse complement.
AAACATACTTTTCTTAGTCTGTGCACACTATGATGCCATCTTAAGGTCTGCACAGACCTCTTCGCATGTTTTGGATTCTTATTCCTAGTTAGAAAAAAAGTGGTGAAGTTTTGACTTATAAATACCCCAATCCTTACCTTTTCATGTCATGCTCCCATTAAGTCCTTATTTAATAAGGATTTGTCCAAGAATTTAGAACTAAAGTCATATTGTACTTCAATTATATTTGACCATTTTTCTTCCCTTAGATTTTTGAGAAAGGTTCAGATTGACCCCAATTTTTTGAATGCAACGATGTGACATTGGGACCACCCTATCTTTTGTGTGTTTGTCTTTGACCATTAAGAGATTACCCCAACTTTAGAAGAATTTGCTACTATCTTGGATTACAAAATAACTTCGGATACCCCTTTAGCCCTGCCTTCTTTTGAGGATTGTTATCCTATGGACATTATCCTTGCTTTGGGCTTTTCTCCTATTGTGGCTCAAAAGATAGTGCTGGGTGTAGGTCTAATTTCTTTGCAAGCAATTTTAGACTAGGGCCATCAATTTCCTATTAGCTTAGTGGAATGGGCAAAGTGCATTTTGATGTATTAGATCATGGTTACTTCTAAGGATGAATCCTGTGATTTTAAGACCCTTCATCTTCTGACTGAAATATGCTCTGGTTGTAACCCTTTTGGCATTTTTCTAGTTAAAACCATCCAAGGTTTGGATGCTCTAAAGAAAAGAGATATTGATTTTATAATTTGGAGTCTGCTCCTCTTATAGGTATATGTAAAAGGCCCATCATGGTTTTTTGTTCTATTTTCTTATAACTGTAATTTTTGCCTAGTATGCCTATGATGGTTTTCACACTAGTGGGTTTGCCTAATTTTTGCTTAAGTGGTCTTTCATGGGTTTTCCAACCTAATACTGATGAATATTACAACAAATGGATCTTGAGTGAAGCTAAAGATAATAGAACATTAGTGTTGAAAAGGAAAAATGAAGATAATATTCCTAATTTTGAAAAGAGACAATGTATGTAGAATTCGATTACTTGTATGACCTCTTCCTTATGGAAATTTATATATTAATGATCATGACTAAAGCATTCTTGTCATTAAATACATTTGAAGCTAAGCTCATTAATCTTGGCAAATGTATTAATTTCCATTAATAATACTGTCGTTATCAATCAGCCTTGAAAAAAGGTTTTCTTGATTGGACATTCTCTCTCAAATCCCCTAATTTTTGCATAAAGTGCCTTGTTGGGTTTTCACCTATCGGGGTGTCTTAATTTTTGCCTCAACTGCCTTGTTCAGGTTTTTAGCTTAGTAAACCATTTTTTTATTTTATTAATAGAAATACTTCTTCAATCTGTCTATGTTGAAGGGCTCTAAGAATTCATTGCCTTCTAGATCTGAGATTTTGATGCCCCTATGCTTAAGTACTTTCTTGACCAAATATGGACCTTCCCAATTGGGTTTGAATTTTCCCCTAGGGTTTGATAATAAAGGTCAGATTTTTTTGAGTACCAAGTTGCCTTCTCATATAGTTCTAGGCTTGACTTTCTTATTGTAAGCTCTCACAATTCTTTTCTAATACAATTGCATATGATAGAGAGCTTTAAGTAATCTTTCATCAATCAATGCCAACTGCTTGTATTTGCTTCTAGCCCATTCTGCTTTAGGTATGTTTGCTTCTAACACCACCCTTTAATAAAGGTATTTCAACCTCAATTGGTAGTACTACTTCGATGCCATATACTAGTGAGTAAGGTGTAGCCTAGGTAGATGTTCTAATAGTCGTCCTATATCCCTACAGTGCAAATGGTAATATATTTGCCTAATCTTTATAGGTAACAGTCTTTTTTTGTAGAATTTTCTTGATATCTTTGTTGGTTGCCTCTACCACACCATTAGCCTGAGGTCGATATGGAGAAGTCTTGTGATGTTAGATCTCTTACTTATGTAAAAGTTGCCTAGTCTCTCCCTGAAACTGCACCCTATTATTTGAGATGACCTGTTGTGGCAATCCATAATGGTAGATGATATTTCTTTCAATAAATTTCCCTATCTATCTTGCCCCTAATTTATTGAAAGACTCTGCTTCAACCCATTTTGTGAAGTAATTGACTGCTACCACTATAAACTTGTGCCCCCTAGTAGCTGATGGCTTTATTTGCCTAATTATGTTGATTCCCCATTTTGAAAATAGCTAGGTAGATGAGAAGCTAGTTAGGTCATTGGGTGGCAGATGGCTTAAGTTCCCATATATTTGGCACTTGTGACACCTTTTTATGAAATCATATCAGTTTGATTCCATGGTTAGCTAGTAATAGCCTAATCTTATAATCATTTTTGCTAGATTCCTCCCATTCATGTAAGGACTGTAAACCCCATCATGCACCTTTTTGAGTACTCTTTGGGCTCTTTGGATCCCGTCCACCTGGGTTTTGTATAAATGCCTTGGAATGAGATAAATTAAGCGGATAACTTTTAGAGAGCCTTCTTGTCTTTCTTGGTTGTGTCCTTCTTATCTTTCTTGATTGTGTTCTTTGGGTATTGTCTTGTTTCTAGGTAGGTTTGGATATCATGGTACCATGGTAAGTTTTGATGGGATTATTTAGTGGTGGTGCTAACTACACCAGTATAGGTGGGAAACCTTATCTTATTGAAATACATTGGTCTAGGTAGGTTCTTTTTGGTGAGGCTTAATAGAGACATCAAGGTAGCTAGGGCATCGACAACTTAGTTTTGTTCTCTAGGGTATGGTGAAAGGTGCAGTGATTAAACCCTTCAGTGAGATCTATAAGTATCCTGACATACTGGCTTAGGTTTTCATCCTTGACTTCCTAATCACCTTTTACCTATTGGATGACTAGCATCAAGTTCTCGTAGACATCAACCACTTTTGCCCTCAGCTGATACAGAGTTTTAAGACCATACACATATGCCTCATATTTGGCCACATTATTAGTGGTGGGAAACTCTAATATCCTTATTAAAAACATCTGTTCACCTTTCAGACTGATGACTAGTACCCCGACACCTGCTCTTTTTTGGTTGACTGCCCCATCGAAAAACATCTTCCATCCTTCCTAGGATATTACCCTCAAGTGTTCATTTGAAAATTTATACTCTTTTTATTTTTCTTCAGTCGGGTGTTGGGCTAGGAATTTAGCCACTACTCTGCCTTTAATGGTCTTTTTGGTGATGTAGGAGACATTAAACTCCTAAAGGAGGAAGATCCACTATCCCATCTTACTTACTAAGGATGGTGCAATTTGTAAATACCGAAGAGGGTCATGCTTTGCCACTGCCTCTACCTTGTAAGATTGGAAGTAGTGATTCAGCTTCTTGGATGCCTAGATTTCCCAAACATATTTTTTCTACTTTTGTGTATTTTTGTTCATCGGGAGCAATTTCTTGCTTAGGTAATAAACTGCATTCTCTATTTTGACCTCGTTTGCTTATACGATTAATGCCTTTATCAAAGATTCTTCCATTGCTAGATACAAGATTAGGGGTTTTCCCGATTTTGGGGGCTTTAAAATTAGAGGATGAGTCAAATACTATTTGATGAATTGGAAGGCTTTGTCACAGTCATCATTCCACTCTTTTAACTATCCTTTACATAATAAGTTAAATATAGGTTCATAAACTGCAGTGAGTTTAGATATGAACCTGGTCATATACTATATTTCACTCAGGAACCCCTTGACCTCCTTTTCTGACTGTGGGGTAGGCATGTCCAAGATGGCGTTCACCTTTTTAGGGTTGACTTTAATCCCATTTTTGCTTACTATAAATCCCAACGGTTTTCTTGACGTGACTCCAAAGACACATTTTTTAAGGTTGAACCTCATGTTGAATTGGTCCAACCTTTGGAAGAACTTTTCTAATGCTTCAAAATGTCCTTCCCTTTCTGTAGATTTTACCATCATATCATCTATAGACTTTAACTTCTTTATGCATCATGTCATGGAATAGTTTAGTAGCCATTCATTGATAAGTGGCTCCCATATTCTTTAACCCAAAAGGCATCACCTTGTAGCAATACGTGCCCCATTCTATTATAAAGGCTGTTTTGCATTTGTCTATTACTTTCATCAAAATCTGATTGTATCTAGAGAACCCATTAACAAATGAGTACATAGCAGCCATCATTGCACTGTCTACCAACACATCTATATGGGGCAATGGAAAATCATCTTTTGGGCATGCCTTATTTAGGTCCTAGTAATCTACGCACATCTTGACCTTTCCATCCTTTTTAGGTACTAGGACTATGTTGGCGAGCTAAGTGGGGAAGACTATATCTTCGATAAACTTTGCTTCAAGCAACTTGACTACCTCCTTATTTACCTTTCTACCTATTTAGGCCTCATTCTTCTAAACTTTTGTTGAACTAGGATGGTGTGATTATGTGCTGGGATAGCGTGTTCTATAATTTCTCGGTCAATCCCTAGCATGTCATCCTAATTCTAGGCAAAAATTCTTTCGTATTTCTTTAACAATCTCTCAAATTTTTTGCTTTCTTTGATAGTAGTATCATAGGCAATTAAAACATTTCTTGGTTGTTCATTAGTGCCAAGATTAAAGGGATTAGTTTTAATGCAATTAATGTCAAAAATGCTCATGTAATGATCATTTGTATACACACTACCCTCAGGAGAAAGATCACACAAATAAGCAAATTTGTTGTTTATTTTATTAGAAAGTAAATTATTCGCCTCAAAGATGTCATAAATATACAATTCATTTATAAATAAAACAGAGTCCTCTTTTAAATTAGGTATGTCCTCTAAGAGGCTAAGATATATTTCTTCGATAGTTGGTGGCTTCGGGAATACTTCCTTTGTCCATTGAACTTGAGTGAAGTGCCTTGACTCCCAATCAATGACGTCGGTGAAGATCTCGAATCCTAGTTTGTAGCATCCCTTTATTATGGTAGGTTTTGGGGTCCCATCGTACTTGACGCCCTTCTATTTGACAAAATAATCTCTCAAAGAGTTACCTTTTCTTGGGTTACCTCCTTTACTCAGATCATAGCCCAACCCCTTCATGTCTTTCTAAGTATGTAGCTCCAGAGGTTTAATGATGCCTTGTAAGTTCTTCCCTAAACTAGCTCCTAGGAAAAAGTCCATCCTTTTCATCATCTTAGACACCGATGGGTCTATGTAGTCTTCATAAATTCTTACAATATGGAATTCAGTGAAAGGCTAGTTAGCAATGGCAAAAGTGGAAACAACATGATCAACTTTAGCTTTTATGGTGACAATGTTACTCTCGTACGAGAATTTGATCATTTGGTGTAAGGTTGAAGGGACTCCTTTAAGCTTGTGAAACTAGGGCCTCCCTAACAGGACAGAAAAGGTGGCAGGGTGTCAATCACTGTGAATTCGACTTTGTCAATAATAGGTCCCACCTATACCTTGACTGTAAAAGACCCTTTAGCTTGTGTCTTAGTATCGTCATAAGCTTTTATAGTGATACTGAAGGGTGATAAATCCTCCTTCTTGATCCCCAAACTAGATAAGATCTTGGCAGGACAAACACAAAGAGAAGAGCTATTATCCACCATTGCATATCCTACCTTTTTCCTATTTACTTTAGCTTTGATAAATAGGGGTCTATTGTACTCCCTTCTTTTTAAAGGCAAATCAGTGTTCAAGAATGTAATGAGGCCCGTGTTGCCCATTTTCATCACTTGTACAAGCTCATTCAGTGTGGTGGTTATGGAAATGGCAACTTGACCTAGGGCTTCAACCACTTTCTACCTGTGGTCTTTAGATGACATTAGTAAA